>JAPYZB010003595.1:0-10204 GCA_030522745.1 Eupelmus kiefferi | reverse complement strand
AAGAAAGAAAGAAAAGACAGCGCGGACGCGGAACGCGCCGTGTATACAAGCGAAACGGACGATATTACAGCGCTCGGGCAAAATTCGACAGGCCGCACTTTCGCCGCCGAAAACGTCCGACTTCCTTTTCGGTGAAACTTTTACTTTCTTCGTGGTGATCGGCTGCGCGCGCGCGCTCATCCCACTAAATTACGGAAGCGTGTAATAGACGCGCGCCGATCGGATTTGCATTTTTAATGGGATGTTACGCTTGCCCCGTGAAGAGAGTCCGGATTTTACTTTTTATTTTCTAGGTGAGGAGACGCGCGCTGATTTTTTTCTCTGTTTCTACGTATCGGCGGTTTCGTAATATGGAATTACATTTGCATGATTTTTATCTAACGTTATGGGGGCTTGATTGAAAAGGCCTATTTTTGGATACAATGAGGACCGTCACGTGAGGGGAGTGGGTTTTTTTGGGATGTAGGGGTTAGAGACAATGGGAGAAAATTGGTACGATTTGGTTCGGTGGGTGTTGTTTGTGTGGATGCTAATGAGTGTCCGATATTTAATTATTAATTGTAACTTTCGTTTTTTTTTTATTTGGGGTTTGGAAGTCGATTAATTATTTTATTGATTTTTAACGGGGCGTTTATTAAAATATAAATGAGCGGCAGGATGTGATTGACCTTTCTTTTTAATATCTGGAAAGCAATGATATTTTTTAATTGCACGTAATTTTGAAAGAGAGATTTTTTTCGATTAACTGGAAATTTTGGATTCTATCACAGTTGCATTTCAATGATCCCTAGATATACAATGCTTATATAATTTACATAATATTTGAAATTTTATTAGATCGCTTTTAATTTTCTTCCTAGTAGAAACCGGAATAAAATATTTATTAAGCCATATTTCCCGTGTCAAAAAAAGAAAATAAAATCCACGTTTACATTTAAACACATCGCTTGAAAGTTGCCTTAAGCGCGAGCCAGCGCCCGGCAGTTTAAAATCAGCACTCAGGAGTTTAAAGGCCTCTTAATCTAGCTCTTAACCGCAAAAATTTAGAGCAAAGCGATCCCGATAAAACCAACATAAACTAAAGAAAAATAAAAAAAACACCAACCATCACAACCCGCAGATCCATTCAAACACCACCCAGAAACCATACAAACAACTCAATTATTACAAAAGCAACCAGGCCATCCTCCCCCCCTACATCCCCACATCTCATCTCGCCGTTAAATAATTCCGTAGAAAAGGTCGGGGCACGCGCGAGAGCAACGGAAAAGAAAAGTGTCGAAATTCGAGCTTACGCTCCGGCACAAAGGAGTCATTAGAAAAGGTCTCTGCGGCTCTGCGATCGCCGGCCGCGATTAGGACAATTTGGAGAAGGCCGGGTGCGAAGGCGGGCATATCAAAATCTACATTTCGGCCGCAGCCGCTTCGCTTCTCAAGTGTGCCGTGTACTTTCTCCGCTGTTTAAACAATATTTCACGGTATCGCGAGCGCCGCTCGTCCTGGCACCGAGGACGGGGGGGTATAATGATAGCGTGAAAAGGTGACTTTTCGTCGCAATTTTATTGCGATATTACAATTGTCGGAGCGCCGGCTGGTAATTGTAGTGGATTTGGTAACAGGGCCGGCTGCTGATGGGAATGTGGGGGAGGGGTATTGTGCTCTTCGCGCTTTTTCGCTTGGTTGTTGGCGGAACGGTGTAATCAAGGTTTTTAGTGCGAAGTTGGTTGGGTAGGGATTTAGGCTGGTGTTGGTGATGAGGAATTATAGTTTTTTGGGTAATAGGGTGATTTGGAGCTATTGTGGGTGATTATATATGGATTTTAGGCTTGTTTTATGAAAAGTGTTAATGCAAACAAGTTTAATTTTGGTATCACGACACTAATTTCATTTTAGTAAATAATTTCTAATTGAATAAATGCATAATTACATGAGCCATTCATGTTTTAAAAGTACTCTTACTAGAAAACAAAAGTATTTCTCGCAATACTTAATCCAATCAAATATAGAAATCACTTTTTCAATCCGTGAGAAAATCCACAAAAAAGCAAAAAAGCAACTTGCACTTTCTTAACCTTCCCACTGCACTAAAACCATACCCAAAGAACATCGCAAAGTACAATAAACTCCAATTAACCGTTTATTACCCGTACTCACGTACCGGCTCGGCAAAAAGCCGTCTTACCCTAACGCTCAGCGCGAAATTACCGAAGTATCCATTTCTAATTAGCAAGGTGAACGAGAGAATCTCGCTTACTCTCGACTCGGACGAAAATGGAGATATCGAACGGATGGCTACGAGATACTCAGCGAGCCTGTTGCCACCTAGTGAAACCGATCTGCAGTTGGAGATTGTCTGTACGACTCGTCGGTCAGCTTAGCTCTCGTGCGACACTCGGACGCGCGAGCTGCATCACTCGAGAAATTTAGCTTCTGGGATCGGATGCCTCTGCGATTCTGAACTGGATTTTTTGAGTTTTAGTTGAGATTGAGAAAGATGGGATAAGTAGTGAGTTGGGTTATGAGGCTTGGATATATCATAGAATATTTTGAGTATGTAACTGTGATTTAATGTTGTGGAAAAGTTTTGGAAAAATTTTGAATTTTAATTATGTACGAATGGAAGCTGTACAGATTTCAAATTAAAAATCAATTTGTAATGGTTTGCAATTTGTTGATAAACTATGCCAACTCGATTCGCGATCTCCCCTACTTCCTTACATCTCCAACATTTCCTCCATTCTGAATCCAAGATTTATTTCCAGCGATCCGGACAAACTCGTCGGCTGATTGTGATCGGTACCTGGTACCCTAAAGAAACTCAGCCGCGGCTCTTTAAGGGGATAGGCCAGTTTCGCTTGCGGTCATTCCCGTTCGTGAGAACAAAAATACCAATAATTTCTCGAAGTTCAATGAATCGCGCCGATCGAGAGTACAACGACTGGTTCGCTCAAACCGGAACCAAGACCGGCAAAGTTCCTAATCGGAACTACGTCAGTGTACCACCGACGGTGAGCCGCCAAGCCGGCCGAGCTATTAATGTTAGAGACAGAAAGTAATTTTGACGAACTGGATGGTAAGAGGGAAAAGTGGAAATTCGCGAAACGCGATAATCAACTTCGGCTGCTCGTGGTATGCTGGATGGACGAAGTTGATTTAGGAGCGGGGTTTAATTAACTTTCGGATGAAGTTGCCATTAGGGCCGCTGAAGTATGGAGTGCTAATAAATTAGTGTCATTGTTCGTTTTTTTTTAGTAATTCGTTATTATTAACTTTTTTGTAAAAGTAATGTTCAAATTAACGGTTTTTCTTTAATTTCAAATTATATTTTTACTTTTTTTTGTTGTAATATATTTTAGTTCTATTCACTTCCCTTCTATTCCCAAAGTCCCATCTCAACAACAGCGAAATTTATGTAAAACCCAACGCAACGAAAAATAAAAGCGTCCATTACCGGGCACGCATTTAGCAAAAACGAAAAATTTCTCCCGCCGTCTCATTGTTCCTGCTCCTGCCTACCAAAGAGACAATGGACAGGTAAATTCCGCGCTCCAGGATCATCTTTGCCGATTGTTCGGCGCGCAGCTGCGTGGCGCTCGGGCCGCGTGCTGGACGAGCGGAACGTGAAATTGCTGCTGTGGCGCGGAAGGGCAGAGCCGAGAGAAAAAGCATTGTTTTTAATGAAGTGTAAATTGTTTTGGTCGCCAAGGTAAATAGAACACTTTTACCATCGGCGAGCCATCGATATGGTTATCCGCATTCTTCGCCGAGGCTTAAGAAAAAGAAAGTTTCGGCGTTTCGATCAAAACATTAAACTGGCGGTTCTATAATTATTTTGGTGTGTGTTTATTGTTTGAACGCATAGTTGGTATTAATAATATAGATCAAAGTGTAAGATCGGTATGTAATTTATACCTGCGTGGATTCGTAAATTCTTACTAACCATTATTTATACAAGAATTATCTTTTGTTGCGAAAAATTATTGTCTCAACAATAGAAATTAATAACAAACCAGCCAGTCCTTTTTCGAGCTGTTAATCATTTGGTACAGTTAGAAACTGCTTAAGAGCTTGTTTGCCTACGGATCCTCCGAGGCGCGAGTGTATAAATCAGGTAATCTCTGACCGCGTTAGAAAGTCTCGGAGAAAAAAAATTATCCTACAAGCCGGCGTGATACCAATTTCGAGCTGTTTAGAGAGAACTCTTATAATAAATGAGCCCCGCGATCGCGAACGTTTAAACTAAACCCATCTACCTCGCTGAATAATTCTTTTATCTGGCCATCCTTTATTTTCGCCACGGTTTAATGATGTCGTTGAAAAATTTAATTATTCCTCTACATTCTTTTAACACGAATTACGAATTTTCGGATGACGGCCGGCTTTTACAATTTCACTCGAAACAAAACGGACAAAGAAACTTTCTATCCCGCGTCGGATGATACGAATTTCGTTTCGCCGGATTCGTAATCTCTCGGCGCCGCCATAAACGTATATGTAATAATTGAGAAAAAGAAAACTATCGGGGCCTCCACGAAAGTTTCACGATGGAATATAACCGGCTGACTTGGACGGATCTGGCTTTTTCGAAAACAGAAATAACAAACCCGGCTTCTGATTCACTTTTACTTTATAAGCATTCACGCCACTTTCGCGCGTGTTTTTAAATCCGAGCATTGATAGTAGCTCTCTGGGCTACTGTGTGCTTTGGAAATTATACAATGTTGGTGATGGGATGTGTTTAAGGATTATAAAAAAAGGATTTGCGATATGGGGAGAATGAAATTAGTGGTTCAAGGCTGTTTTTACGTAGGTTTGCATAGTCAAGTACGTTATGTGCTTATGCTAAACGCGGCAGTAATGAGTGAAATTTGACCGGAATACTCTTTATATAGCTATTCAGCGTGGATTTTTAGGATCAAGGTTAATGTTTGTTCTTTCCACTGGTGCGATGAGTTTAATTTGAGATTATTATTTTTTTTCAGTTTTGTAATAATAGAAACAGAAAATAATATGAATATGCATATATATCTTATAAGCAAAATTCTTAGATTCTAAATGGTGGTAAAAATATATTTAATGGCATTTATGAACTCGTCGACTTTATTATTTTAAATTAAAACAGATAGTCCTTTATTATCTTTAGAATGAGTTAAGTAACTTTGTTTTCTAAGAAAATAACTTATGTGTTTAGATTAGCATGTAACTAAATGACCAATGATGGGTTAGTGATATATACTTTCAAAATACCGGTAGTAGGATGCTAATGAGGCGATGTCACACCTGAGTCATACATTGATTCAACATCGAAGACTAGCTTTTTTTGGATGTATTACAAAATTTCACTATGTTTGCGAGATTTTTAAACATACTCTACTACATGTTTATAAATGACCATTAATGAATTTACTATAAACAAGTAAGTAGATAATTGTCGGCTCAGGCTAGCCAATCAACGAGTATCAAAATCCAGATCAATTTCTCCTCCTCCAACCCAAAACCCAAACACTATTTATTAAACAAAACAAACATCACAAATCCCAAACCGCAAAACCTCAACCTTCCTCCTCCCACCCGCAAAAAAACCCATCAATCTCCCACTTCCCCATCCGCTACGAACAACCCCGCTCCCATACACATCCACACTACCTACCAAGCCAGTTGTCACTTTCGGTACATAGCCTCGAGCTCCTCGCCAACTCACGTGACTCCAAGCCGCCCGTCGCTCCTCAAGCCATCGCTGTATACATACACACAAAAGCCGATCCTCTCCTCGGAAAAATCGCCGAGAGAAGGAGTATATAGAGTCTCTCGGCTCGTCCGAGAGAGAAAAGGTTGAGCGAGTGGGAGGGCCGCTCGCGCGCGAGAGAGTTTGTAACTCGCGCGTGTACGCGCTTACCACGAGTGAGTGAGAGAGAGAAAGACGGGGGGAAATGAAACTACGAGAGCCGCGGAGAAAGTGAGAGCTCCGTCGAGCCGCCGAGCCGCAGCCAGCGCAGCCAGAGTGCCAGAGAGCCCGTGGGCCGCTCGCGGGGCACGTAGACTTACGGTAGGCGCCGCGCGGTGTACCAGCCAGCCCGAAAGGAGAGCTGCCTGCGCAGCTCATTGTGTCACCCCAGCAGCCCTTTCCGTCGCGCCCTCGAGGACGTTCAATTTTTTTTTTTGGTTTTTGGATTTTTTGGGCTGAGAGTATTTTGCATTTTGATTTTGTTTATTGTTTTGTTTGGTTTGAATTGTGGGGATAAGTGAGACGGGACCATCACCGATGATTCGTTGGAAGTGAGATATCGGTACGGAAGTAGACAATCGGACGCCGAGGGTGGACGGGGATTATGGATAATCGTTGAGAGGAGAGCTTAAAGGAGAGAAAGAAAGTATGACACTGCCGGAGAGGAGGATGGAAAAGTCAGCGTGATGCGCGAGTGCAAAGAGGATTCAGGATTCGCTCAACCTCCCGGCTCTCAACCGATTTTTCAATCGTGAGACAAATACGCTCTTAAAATTCATCCAAAAAGAGAATAATACAAGTTCTCCTCGTTTCGATGAAGAAAAATTGAGCACTGAGAAAATCGTTACCGAACGCAAGAGGAAGATCCGATCGTCCACTGTGTTATGGTGCCGGCAAAGCAGTCGACAAGCAGTTCAGCGCGCGGCGAAGATCTCCATCAGCGTGAAAAGACAGCTCGCTCTCCTCACCAGTGAGCTGCCAGACAAAGAAAGAGAGACAAAAAAGAAGTCACCGATACTATCACAGTTTCACCGCGAGCAGCGCATCAGTTCTACAGTCGACCGGAATTTTGGCTCGTCTCTCGGTGAGTAAACCGATTTTTTCCTTTATCCAAAGCCACAGGCGACTTCCCCGAGTTTCGAAAGAGCGAGTTAATTAAATGTATAACAGAAATCTCTTAGGCCATTATGCGCCGTTAAATCACGCCGACGAGCGTGAAAGCGCGAGCGGCTGAAAAATTTCCAGAGAGAGAGAGAGAGAGAGAGGAGAGCTGCCCGAAGGAAAAATCCTCGCACGCTCGCACGTTTCGCGTTAACGAATCCATAAATCAGAGCCTCGCGCGCGCTTTTACACAAATTTTCCAGCGAGCCGAGAGCGTTTAGCGGCGGCTAATTTAAGAGGCGATAAACGTCCGAGCGGAAATGATAAATTTTAAGGGATCGGTTGCCGAGAGGATTGTTATATCGGTGAAAAATCGGTATTGGCTTTTGTCTCGCGGTTTAACTTGTTTTTTTCTTTCTTTCTCCGGCTTTTAGATGGGTTTATCGGCAAAAGGGGAACTAACAGTTGTGACTAATTGTGAGTGCCGGGGAGAGATAGTGCGTGTACGTGTATTCCAGTCTGGCTTTATTTTTTTTATCAGAGGCTCGATCTGAGCGCGGCCGTACCCAGTTTCTCTTCCTTCTGACCTTACGATCTTTGTCGCGCGCAAATACACGGGCGCAATAAAAGCATGCGCTCGTTTCTTTTTTTTCTTTTTTATTGTGCGCGCGCGGGCTTATGAATGTAAATTCTTGGAACTCATTATCTGGATGCGTCTTCTTTATTAGATGTGGAAGAAAACGTGAAAAATAGAGCCGGTTAATTGGATTAAAGACGGTGTTGAGTAAAAAATTATCATTGAATAAGCTAGTTGTTTAATGATGCGCAATTTTTAACGAATTGTTTAATGATGTGTTAAATGTAAATAAATTTTTTTAATAACAAATTTAATTAATTACAATTTTGTATATTAATTATAATTGTTTTACATAATTAAGTAAGTTAATAGTCAAATCGTTTGTAAAATATTTTAGAAAATCATTCCAATCTGTACTTTATGAATTTAATTTAATCAAATTCTGTTGATTACATCTAAATGAACAAGTTTTCTTATAATTAAAAGTCATTTTGAAAGCAATAATCCCCTTAAAAAAATACACCGCAATTTTTAACATTATAAAACAAATAATCCATGCTAATTATTACTTTCTATTCTAATCTTTTTGCTCAAGCAAACCGTAACTTCAACTCGCAGTTATACAGGGTTTCATTGTCCTGTCTATCCATTGGAAACGGCTGTAAAAGCGAAAAAAAGAGTAATAAAATATTTATCTTAAAAAAAAAACCTCTAGCGCGCACCTCGCAATTAGCGAAAGAAACTACCGAAGACGAAATAACAGCGTCAAAGCTCTCCCCCCACTCTCCTAAGATGGTAATTTAGCGCTACAGGTGATGTAATTAAAAGGTTTCGAGTTGAGTTTCAAGTAAACGGATGCGATCCTCTCTTGTCGTGCATTAGCGATGTCCCGCTAGCTGCGCAGTGAAAGTGTGCCTGGCTGCGAGGCTACTTCCTCTCTTTCAAAATAAAATATTTGACTTGCCGTCGGGACTGTAGAGGAGAGCCTTACGTGACCGATTCAGTGTCACACTTGGCACGGACAGCCGTTACCTAATCTTCCTCCCTCGTTTCGAAAAGATGCGACAAAGGTGATAGCGGTCTAACGATTTCGGCGTTGGCTGTTTTTGGACTTTTTTTTGTGGTTTTGTAAAATTTTGAGGTGGGGTGAAGGGTTTGAGTAGAACAATGGGCTCGATGTTTTGAAACTAAGGGGCTGAAGTGGGTTTTTTCTTTCAACTTTTGAACGAGTTCTGTTTGCTGTTTTGTAAGAAAGTTGAAATTTCTTCTTGCTCTCTGGCTCGTGCACATTCAGATTTTTATATAACTCGAAGCTGGAAATCAGACCGTTTTTGAAATGCTTTCTAGACAACGGAGTAAACTGCGTTTTACATAAAATAACCAGTATTGCTCACAAAAATTGTTTCATCCGCTGTCGAAACTCTTGCCCTGCAATAACTCATTAGCCCGGCTTATTTTCATACCCCACCTAGCGCAATATCAAAAAATCGCATCAAACTCACCTCCACGTTGTTTTCCCTTTTTCCAAAGAATCAATCGAACATCAACAAACGCACACTCCGCTAATTATTTTTAAGCAATCAAAGCCATAAATACCAATAACCCGCGGAAAGGAAAAACTGCAATAAAGATCCCCCGCTCCGTCATTAAATACCTGCCGTAATTACGGCAAGATCGACCGATTCGAAATAAGAAAAAAAAAATGCCTAATGAAACCGAAAAGAAACCGCTCGCTCGCGGGCTCTCGAGAAAGTGCGGCTCTCCTCGCGTCTCTTTCCCTCATCTCTCTCTCTCTCCAGCTCGCAGCGAAATCGAAACGCAAACGCACGCTCTTAATCATCTTTTCGCTCTCCGAAAACAATCGGCATCACCGATTCTCCTAACTAAACCCGAAAAAGCCAACGTCGATTCGGAAGATACGGATCCTTGCTCGAAACAATAGCTAGAGCGTTTCGTTAAAGCTGGGGCCTAATCGGCAATCGCGTCTAATCGCAGCGCTGGGCCGATTATAGTAATAGAGGCTGGCTGGCGCTGGGCTATTTTCTCTGGCGATCGAAGAAGACGGAAAAGCCGCGCTTGGCGCGCGCGAAAAAATCCGTTACACAATGGAAAGTGTTCGTCATGAAAGGCGGCTGTGTATCGGTGAATTAGACCGCGAAGAGCAGCCGCCGCGCTGTTTTCAAGGCCACGCGAATAAAGAGAGCTATATTAGCGGAGTAAGAGCGCCGAGTGTGTGTATAAGCGCCTTGTGGAGGGGGCTTAAAGGTTGGGGCGTCGATATAAATGAAAATTTCTGTAGAGAGCGAGCGGCTGGTTGGCTGCGCAAGTGTGTGTATCACCTTCTCCTTCGATTATTACGAGAGTCCGTCTTTCTCCGCTGAGATGTGCGCGGATTTTTTTCTTTCTTTTGCGGGAAACGCTTCGGGTAGAAATTGCGGAGTTGATGTGCCGGCTGTTTGATTGATTTTGAGAAAGTTTTTTTGGCTTTCGGTTTCTTTGGAGCGTTGGAGGTATGAGAGAGATTAAAAGTGGATTGGGGAATTTAATAATGGCCGAGGAAAGGATTAAATTATTGTCGGTCTTTATTAGCGCGGCTCGATCGTTTAGGTCTAAGCCGGAGAAATTCAATAAGCCGTGACTAGCGGCTCGATTAAGTTACACGAGCGTTATTTTTTCCGGCTCGTAATACGCTTAGTCAGATCAGCTCGAATCTGGACTATTTTCTTTAGAAACCCGGCCTGATTTGGCAAATTTTCGCGCGGCTTCTTTCTCCTTTGTTATTGTTTTCTCCCATTAATCAC
>JAPYZB010003593.1:0-10201 GCA_030522745.1 Eupelmus kiefferi | reverse complement strand
ACATACAGACGAAATCACTGAATTTCGTTCGGCATTGATAAGAGCAATGAGGTTAACTGTTACGAGGCCACTGGGCACCGGCGCATTAATCGTTATTGTTTCACCGCGGAACGAGCGCCCCGTGATTAGTAGAAGCTGCATTTATACAATATTCACCTATTATTGTCTTCATAACAGCAAACAATATCCGCGCCCGGCGTTCCGCGCAATAATTAAATATTTCAACCCGCGCACGATAATCGACTGCATGATTAAACCGCTCCGCACCCAGGCTAAGATTTAGCCTTGCACGCAAATCATATTGAGCTTAGATTACGCCTCATTCGTCGGACAAAGGCTATTATGAGAAACAGAGCTTTAATTAATTATTCCAGCAACAATAAAACCTCCAGCCAAACATTAATTAACAACGCACACACGCGTTGAAAATTCCCCTCCGCGAGATCCTCATTTAGCAACTCTCTGGAAAAATCCACACGCAGCGCGGCAACTCCGGCAACGGGCAACTCAACTCCGGCCAGCCCGCAAGCTCCTAACGAGCCAACGAGCGAGCTTGCGTCCGGTCTTAGCTTTCTCGGAGCCCATCACCGCGGGGGCCGAGTCCAGCAGTAATGCGGGTCCAGCAAACGCGGGATTCCGCGTCCATTTACACTGCAGACATAGCTCCCTATATATATAGAGCGAGAGTGTAGGTATATACACAGAGAGCCAGACGTTCACGCGGAGGTATAAGCAAGCCGCGCTGCAGCTCGTTCCCCTCTTGGCGCGGAAAGTTCGGGGCGCCGGAGCGGGCGCCCTAAAGCAACTTTCGGCCCCCGTAGGAATAGCTCTGCGGCTGACAGGCTACTCTGTGTACACGCTCAATTATACCGAAAACAATACTTGCCGGAGCCACTCTCGAATGCAAAGCCCCGGCAACAGAAGCGGCTAAAGGCTGCCAAAATTCGGAGATGAAGAGCTAAGCTTCCTCTCGCTTTCTCTCTCTCGCTGAAGAAAGAGCGGAAAGTGGATATATATGCACAAGGTGCCGCGTGTGTATATATAAGAGAGCAATTGTATCGTTTGTTGCGAGCGGAAGTTTCAGAGGGTGCTTACGTAGCTGCTTGACCGATCGCACCCATAAGGTCTGTTCCCAGTGATAGCCGGAATCCGGCTAGTAAGTATTGCGCGCGCAGTTGCGGCGAATAAGAGGAATTTCTCGCAAATGTATATTGCGGAACTTGGGCAGGAGAGCCCAGCTTTGCCGGGCGGATGTTGCTCAACAATTTCGAGCTCGTGGGATCATTCGATTTGAGAATAAACGCGGAGAGACGGACTCTCGGAGCCGCTTCGATAACTAGTTTGGTACGATCTTCCGGCTGACACTTTGACGGCTCGATGATGGACGTGAAATTCTGATTAAATGAATTTTTCAAGAAATATATACGCGGGTTGAGTCTTTTTTTACGGTGCGGTTCTTTTTTGCTATGTCGGAGCTGAAGAGAGTGGGAGAAATAAAAATTTCTGAAATTATAAAAAAGAAGAGAGGCAACCGGCATCGGGATAGTTTGAAGCTCACGATGCGCGTGCATATATACAAACAAATAAAAATAGATTGTTTTAGAGACAGAGATGAATTCTTTATAAAATTAACGAAATTAATAACGGAAAGATATTCGCGTAGTGCCAAACTTATTTTTCGCGCTTTCCGTTTCGAAACAGCAATGGCACAGCTGAATTTTTTGATGAAATATCAAAACGCCGAGTGCTACTTTTAATACTAGCGATGAGTGCGCGTAACGCAACACCCGCGCTGCTATCCCCTTTTACGCCAGCGGCGCATTGTCAGCGCTGCAGAAAAAAAATCACAAACATTAAAGCAAAAACATTTCCACTTTTCCCCGCGCAAAATTTCAGACGCGAGGCGAAGGGGGGCGGGAAAAAATGTGTTTTAATACCAAAATGAAAGTACGCGCGCATTTTTCCAAGAGCCGCGCATCGCTGAAATCCCCGGGTGTGATGCAGAAAGACTTTTATCGCATGATCACAAAGCCTTTTTCCTCAGCCGGCGCGTGAGGAGGGCAAAATTGATAATTCATGCGCACTGCCGCTGCAAAAAATGGAGGCGTGCAAACCGGGCAAAACAAAGGATCGGAAAAAAACAGTGTATATACGCGTGAGAGGTCGAAAGGTGAGTTTGAATCGAAAGAGAGTGGCTGAATGGACGGAGGGTTGGGGGAGGAAGTGAATTAAATATATATGTATGAAGAGGGAGAAGGTATTTTATGGGTGGCGGATAAATAAAGTGCATAATAACGGAGCGCGCGGTGGAAAATGGAAAGCTTGACACGCAGGAGCGGCGAAGACTGATGAAACGTTAAAGGAGAGAGCGGGTTGGGTTTTAGCGTGAATTAATTCTGATTTTATAAGAGGTTGTTTGGTAATTTTATGTGATTTTCACTTGCTGGTTTTGGGGTTGTTGAATGTTTAAGAAGTTATTTTTTAGTCGAAATAATGTAAATTCAAAAGTGTAATTTTTACACACCTGGATTAAATAAAGCACTTATGCTATGCAAAATTGCTTAGCATTTTAAATAAATGCGTAATCGCTTATAACAGCATAAAACCACGCCATAAAAGTTGAGTTTGAAAAGTGTAATTTAATACGATATATTTTATACATGTTTGGAATTATGTAAGACCCTTATTGTTATTATATACACGAGAGATGTATTTCGTTAAAACTGAAAATTATACGAAAAAAATGAGCTCCCGTAATCGTTGTTAAAAGAGGGAGTTTCTGTACTTTAATTATACTAATATTTCAAGAGTATTACGTATAAACAATGAAGTACATTTACATTTAATTACGTGTTATTGAAAATTTAATTACTAATTATAAATGTGAAAATATCCGCAAAGAAAATGCTGTGCTCGACAGGAACAAAAGAGTGTTTCGGAAAATTGTTTTGGTTATTATGGCTGTTTCTTTACCCAGTAAAATTAATTTATAAGTTGTCGGTTGTTTGAGGTAATGGTGGGCGTCAAAATGTTCGCTCTTTAAAATAAAAATTGAAAAAGAACGCCTTAAGGAATACTAAAAAAGGAAAAATTAAAAAACAATACTAATTATACAAGTAAAAATTTTACTTTTATATACAATTTCAAAATAATTGATCATAGGATATTTTAAATTATTTATTTAGTGTCCATAAATATTTTTTTTTTATTGAATTCAGGTCACACAATATTTACATGTATTGTTTATAATACAAAATAGGGGTTGTTAAAATTTATGTAAATTTTAGAATAAGAGAAATCTATGTAATGTTATAATATAAAGTATGAAAATATGTATACTAAATTTGAATAAGCATTAATTATTAATTTATCAAACATATTTTAGATTTGAATTAATGGAAATCCATATAACAAAAGGCTCAGTGCATGTATACTAAAATACCTATTTTGGCGTGTTATTAGTTTAATTAAGCGAAATGCTTCGTAAAAGTTTTATATTAGCACAACGATTCCATATAAACATAACAATAATATTGCAAATGTAACAATAAACCAACTAAATAATATGAGAATATCTGTATTATAAATACAACTATAATAATAATTATTTCAAAAAAGGCTTATTAAAATTAGCAAAATTAATTAACCAAAATAATCCGATTTATTATAATTTTTAACGGAAATTAAGAACCAAAGGTGATTGAATAAGTGAATCTATCGACGTTAATAGCTATTATGGAAGTAATTCAAAGGCTAGAGAAGAAGATAAAAAAAATTAATCTCGTAAATATGCCGGGAAATTTAAATCACGTTATCCATTCATTGAGCGTGATCTACTCGTTTTCAGTGGAAATAAAGCGAAGAGGAGAATCGGACTTTCAAATTTTCAGAAAAATGAGAACGATGAAAACTGCTGTCGGGTACTTCAAAAGGGAAAATCGTATCAGTCGGTCGGTTTACTCAAACAGACTGTAAAGGCTGGGATTTTGCGAGCTCAATCTTTGGATTTCATTTCGGTACACAGGGCTGAACTAGTTTGCCAGGTTTTAGTTCGCGCGCGGGCAAAAAATTTTCCTTTTTTTTCTGCAAATCCTTTTACGAAAAAGGAACTTTTCAGCATTATGGCCGAAGATAATGTTTCATTCATTTACGCGAGAAATTGAGTAGGAAAGTTTTTCAACATCGTTTTATGCCCTTTAAATCACTATTACTATTCGCGAGGAAGGATGTTCAAATTAAACGACAGGCTCCCTTAAATTCATTTTACCTTTTGAAAAGTACTAAACCTGCCTCTATCAAAACCTCTATTTATCAACAAGAATCAATGCCCTAACCTTTAAAATTCCGAAACCACGCTTCAACCACGCGCACATAACCTCAAAACAACCTTCAAAAACCACCCAACCCCCAATCCAAAAATCCCCTCCTCGCCAAAAATCAAAGTACCCCATCTCTCCTCGGTCTTTCACGGCCCCATAAACGGCCGGCCCTCACGGACGCACTATAATTTGCATTCAGCCCGCGTAATCATCTCTGCAATAACCCGTCCCGCGCCCCCGCAGGCCCGCATTCACTGATTTCAGCGAAACAGCCATTCGCGCGGGGGCAAACAATTTACACAGGCTCGCGCGCGACTGAAAAGGGAGTATAGAGAACACATACACATCACATATATAGCCACGGCGCTAGGGCAAAAAGCACGCCCGAGGGGGGGAAGCTAACAGACGATTGCCATGCGTCCGGCTAATATAATGTTTACAAAAGTATCAAGCCCGTGTGTATAGGGAGGCTCTGAGCGATTGGACTGCCCCCCCCCCCCTCTCTGCATTGTATGCGCGCTCGCGCTCTACCTGTTCGCGCCGTGCCAATTTCCAAACATTCCGCGCTCTGGGTGTATATATAGCCGGAGATCGGCATGCCTTTGGCGACGGGAATATTTTATCCTGCTCGAGCCCCTGGAAAAATAACGATTTATCGACGCGCGCGCGCGCGCGGGGAGAGCTGCGAAAATATTTAACGACGCGCTCAATGGGACGCGCAGCAGTTTTTGCACGAGCGATCTCTCTCGCGACCCTCTCGGCTTTTTCTCTCTCTCTCTCTTTGGCTTTTCAGAGCCAGGGGCGGACAAGTGGGAAGTGGAAACTTGAAAAGTAATAATGAAAGAAAGCGAAGTTGTGCTGGGTTGAAAAATTAGATTGGGAGGCTGGGGGAGGGGGGTTTTATATGGGAATGATTGTTTACTTTTTAGGATTTTTTTAGCGAGGGTCCGCGGGGAGTCGAGCGACAAAAGTGTTTTTAGGGGGGCTGGTGCGGAGATTAGCTTTCTCTTTTCACGGAGGAATTAATTTATAAGTTGACGGTTGTTTGAGGAAACGGCGTGGGCAGCAAAATATTTGTGGGTCGAAATTAAAATTTTGATTGAAGGCTCTCTAAGACGTGTTGTGAAAGAAGAAAATTAATAAATGAATAATACATGGGTAAGGAGAAGTAAAGAACTGAGTTACATATTTACAGCAGAAATGTTTTGTAGATTAGGATTAGCCGTTAAGTAATTAATTTTTTGTTTAATTCTTACAGACGTCATATGATTAAAAGTTTTCAGAATATTTAATGTGCTTTGACGTCATACGAAATACTGTTCCAGCTACTCTAACAATAACGTAATTAGTTTAAGAGAAATGTAACTTTGTGCGAATTAACAAAGTTAATGCATCTTAGGAATATTTTAACACGTACATAAATAAGAAATTCTGTAAGGAAAAAATTGATACGTACCAAGAGAAAATTAAGTAAGTAATGAAATAAAAAATGATATAAGGGATAAAAGTTAAGAAATAAAAGAGAATCCTTAGTTTAGAGATCATAAAATTCATTGCTTACATAAAAAAAATAAGAAAGAGTTGTAGGAATTTGTAACTTCTAGTAACGAAAGAAATTAAAAAGTAATCTTACATGATATTAAATTACAAGAAGAGTCGTAGGTCGCATCTTAAGAAAAATAGAGGCCAGAGTGATGAGAATTTAAAAAAAGTCTTTACTTTGTAGTTTTTCTTTTGTAATGCGTACCAAACATGAAACTATATGAGAATTAATAGATTTTATAAAAATTAATTATTATTATTTAAAAATAAATAAAAATTAATTAAAATGTAATTTAAATAAGTAAAAAATTTACAAATAATAAGTTTCATACGCTTTCAAGATTCTACTTTAGCAGTATAAAAATAAAAAAATTAAAAATTCATCAAAAAAAGATTAAAATTTTTTTTTATAATTACAGCGTGAAAAGGCTATTGTAGAACTGGCAGGTATGTGTAAAAATTTCGAGCTTTTATTAAAAAATTGTAATTTATTGTTCGGCAAGAATGCGATGCAATTAATGAAACACGTGATTTAGTATTGCGCACAAAAAAGAAAAGTGAGAGTGAATGGGGGACACGAAGAATGGTGCGTTGAAAAGTAATAATGAAAGAAAGCGAAGTCATGCGTTGAGGAATGAGATTGGGGGAAATCTAAAATGGGGTGGCAGATAGATTTCACGGTTAATGGTCACAGATATAATCTTTGATTTTTTATTTATAATCCTATACAACAGTTTCTTTATACTCTGTAATAAGATTACAGTTACACTGAATGTTGTCAGATGTCACATTTATGGCTGCACAAAATAATCTAATAACTTGCATAGGTATAATAAAATTAAATCATTCTTTAATATATTTTGAGTAAAAATTTTACATGCAACGGATTAATATTGAAACAACTTATTTTAAATTAATAATTATTAATTTAGAATAAACATTTGTGCTATGCACAGCATTATAAAATTGGCAGATTCAAATCGCGCGCCTGTATCTAGTGTAGTTCCGATTGCAACCGCTAGGCGGTGGCTCTAGCGCCCGCAAGCGGCTAGATTAGGGCTCGGTTAGTATATATTAAGCCGAATGAATAGTGAAACTCAGTGGTGGTCCGATGTTTCTCGGGTAGTCTGTCTTTCTTAGGACTATGCACGTACCATTTAGGGTATAGGATTTTGGGATGTAAACATACACTTTTCGTGTGCATCGAAGGTCTCTCGGGAATCGTAGTTAGGACTTAGTGGGCCCTGAGCGTTTTCTTGACTCGAATAAAATTGTGCAAATTATGTCAACAAAACGAGACTCTAAGAACCGCAAATAAGTAAGTAAGTAACTTATAAGGAAAATACATATTATATATATGTTGTGCATGGTGTGAGTAGTTTGTAAACTATTATTATAAAATACGCTTATTAAAAGTGTAAGAAAAGCTCTTATCAGAGCGCAGGGCTAAAAATAGTAATAAACTATTTGCCCACGATGTTTATTAAGCATCAATATCTAACAAAGTTAGAAAAATACAAAATAATTAATGCCAATAAAAAGAGAACACAGAGCGCTATCGGAACCTGCCTCGTCGATATACTGAGGGAGCCGCCTTGACAAATCCTATAGCTTAAATGGGTGTGTGAGGGCTTAAACGTAAAGTTTCAGACTTTCATCGGGGAATTCGATAACACAACGAAGTCCCTTAACCGTAGAAACGACTTTGACCACCAATTTTTTTTGTCTTTCATATTTATATTTAGTTGATCTTTTTTATTTATCTATTTTTCGTTATAAACTAGTAAGACAGTGTGATATTTAGTAAAAAATATATTTTATTTGTTGTTTAAAAATAAATTTTTCAAAATGATGACCAATGTTTATACTACCTACACTAAGAATTTAAAAAGAATCTATATCGAACTGTTAATATTAAAAATTGGGTTTTTTATCAAAATAGAATATTGAATAAATTAAAAAAATCGAGGATAACATTTTAGATTTATTAAGACCAATTGAGATTAAAAACACAATAAAGTATTTAATTTTTTGAGCTTCGAAGTAGAATGTACATAAATGTCATAAAATTAAGAACATTTAATTTGCATAAGTACATTTTTAATTAAAAAAAAAACTATAAAATAAAAAATTTAGTTTACATTTTATCTATACAAAATTTTATTATCAAATTGAACAACCTGTAACAATAATTAAATTAAAGTCAAATAACGTACTTTTGTTTTCACATTTAACAAACTGTAACAATAATTAAATCTATTAACTCGGATAAAATATTTTTGTTTTTACATTTAAAATAGATAAACAAGCCAGTCGCAAAACTAGTCCATCGATTTCACAAATTGTCCTCGTACGTCGTCAAGCCTACAGCGTCCCAAGTAATATTTACAGGACTAGAGAAAAAAAGAAAAGGGATTTTCCCCAGATTAGAATTTATATCCTGCTGGCTGCATTACGCGTGTCCATATAACAAAAGCCCTTCCGAGAGAGAAAAAAAACGTCCGCCGGGACTGAAGTAGACGATCTTGAGGCGGAAAGCGAGACGGGATTTATCATTCGTCAGGATACTATTGTCTCCGAGATGACCCTATTATACTGAGCAAGGCACCTGCAATAAGCTTTTAGTTGGGGAGCCGGGGGCTTGTGTAACAGCGTGACAAATAAAATCGAGCCTTAGTTTGAGAACTTGATTGAATTTTCGTAATTTTATTAGCTCGAAGGAGGGTCTGAGAATATTTGGATTTATTCGGCCATTGTGTCTTTTTTGATAAACGGATAAATAGTTTTTTTATTGTTAGTAATAATTTTTTATAGTAAATTATTGTTAATTTTTACAGAATTTCATTTTTTTTATTTTTGTCAGTCAAGCCAAAAAAAATATGCAAAAATCTTTTATAAAATGTCAATAAAAAATATAAGCAATTATTTTCATTGAACAATTATTTTTTAAAAGCTTAATATAGTTAAGTCAAACCGAGCCAAGCTCAAAGCTAGCTAAAACAAAACTAGCTCAAAAACTAAACATTATACTAGAAAAAAAGCCATATCCCATTTCTCCTAAACCCGCAAACGCCAGCAAAGAAGCAGCTGCTATAAAACAATGTACACTAAACGATAAACATCCCGAAACAAAAGTAACCCCGGCGATTCGAGATCATTCAAGCACAAGCGAGAAAAAAAACCAGAAAGGCAATAAATCGCAGAAAACGAGATGCATGATAAATGCCGGGGGCTCAGGAAGTTACGAAAATCCCTTCGCAGCCGTAAGCCCCGCCGTGGAAATACACACGCAGACGAAGTTAACACCTCCCACGCAGCCGCCCCCCTATAAAATACTTCCCCCCGACTATCATCCCTCTTCTCCACCGATATTTTTCAGAGACAAAGGGGCCAAGGCGCGAAACTTTTATTCTATCGCGAAAACGGAGAGATAACAGGGGAATGTACTCACCTCGCAGCAGCTCGCAGAGTTCCGGGGCTAGGTCTGGTTTGCGCTGGAGGACGCTTTGGGCAACTAGAGTGGCGCAGCTACCGACGGTCTCCAGGGTGAGTCTGGAGAGGTCGGACCAGGGCCAGCTGGGGTCGTGGGGCCGGTGGTCGACGACCTGGATGACGGAGCTGGAGAGGCAGGCGTCCTCGGCTGGGAGGGTGTGGTGGTCCACGAGGATGAGTTCCAGTTTGCCGGCAGTGTGCAGGCAGCGCAGGTCGAGCTCGTCTCTGAAATGGTGATTAAGTGATTAATTGTGGAAATTTGATTTATGATTTGTGAAGTTTATTATTGGAGGGCTGTGTGGAATATTGTTAATTTATGTTTCGTGGAATTTTTAAATATGTATATAAAGATTAATCATTATTTTTCGAGCTGTTTTTGTGGACTTGTTTTTATTAACTGGAATAACTGGTCCAGAGTGCCGGGTGAAATATTAAATGCCATTAAAAGTGTATTCATTTGCGAAATAACTATGAAAAATAAATAAACGGGTTTGTATTATGAGAAGTAATACAGGTCAAAACATAAATAAATTACTAACGTCAATGTGTTCATTATTGCTACGATTTTGGGTCGAATTAATATTTTTCTTTATCACACAATACAATGTATATTCTTTTATGCTAAATGACATTGCTATTTTACTCTTTTTTTTAACATACTAAATTAGTTTTTAACATTTTAATTTCTGAAAAAATATCCTGAAATCAAATTTGCGGTGCTGAAATGTGCGAATTAAACTTGGCAGAATAACATTTACAAAGTTCTTAACGTACATCCGACCTAAAGATATTCACGGGTAATTATTCTGAAATTCACCAACGGAATTAGCCGGACTAAGAAAAAGAAT
>JAPYZB010003592.1:0-10208 GCA_030522745.1 Eupelmus kiefferi | reverse complement strand
CTCCAACGCGATCTCTCAATAAAAATTAAAACAAAGGATAAATTTTCGCGAAAGACAAAAACACTGGAATTCGGCAAACCAGCGCTAATTCAGCGACAATCGTCAATCTTTTTAAACGATCTTCCAAGGCAAGCCCCCCCGATATACAGCCAGCTGTGCAAATGTATTTTCGAACCGCGCGCGCTCGACCCAAATACAGAAGCACTTCGCTCATCTCGACGAGAGATTAAAAAGAAAAAAAAAATAAAGGAAAAAAAGGTAAAACAAAAATAAAGAGGCATGTACAGGTTCATAAATATATATAGAAAATTCGGAGATTATTAGTACGAGCGTGTTTCATCTCGGGTACTTACGTCGGGCATATCAAGGATCTGAGAGCTTATGCTTTGTATGGGATAAACGCCCATCGAGAGAGCGCGTGGTCCAGGACTGTGCGCGCCCTGTTTTAATCGCAGATCGAGAGAGAGACGAGAGAAGTAAGCCCAACAGCAGCATCACCCATTGCGTCGTTGTTCCGGACGAGGGGGTAACGCAGCGCAAACACAAAGACAGACATACGGAGCTATGAATTTTTAACTGAACGACGGCATGCTCTCTCTTAATTTTGTCGACAGTGTTAATTAAATATGTATAAATATATATGGTATTGTCGTGGAGATATAAAAGTTTAACCATCGACATATGAAAACACACAATCGCCAAGCGACTTTGCGTTGCTTGTTCTCTAGTTTATTGTTTATGCTAAATCAATAATGCGAATTAAAAACACAACAAAAGGTAAACTAAAAACAAAACGAAAAGAACCGAGGAACGTAAGATTTTTGGCTGGAAAGTAAAATCAGCGTTTGCTAAATCAAATGCTTGCTTGTTTCTTCTAGCTAAATGCTTTCAAAATATAATTAAGGAGACGAAAGAAAGAGCTTAACAAAACTAAACTGATAATTCGAAAGAAATAAAAAGGCATTCATATAAGTTCAGCAGTTTGTTGGTTCTAACATATTTAAAATATAAATATTTTATTAAGGGTCATTCATAAAAAATAGCATTCATTAATCTATATGAAGTAATTAGTTGTATAAATTAAGTTATCACATGAAAATTTTGTTTATAACAACATACATCTACTTTTCTCACGAATATTTTTCTCAAATAAACCAGTTAAAATCCACTTTTGCTTTGCAAACATTATTTCATGTGACACCTTCAAAATCGGAAATGAGAAACAATCTTCTATGTAAAACTGTCTCAAAAAACATTCCCATGTCTCATCCAATCTAAATCTGTTGAAAAAAAATTGCTCAAGTATGCATCGATATAACATATCGGAAATCCAGTGCCTTAATAACCTCACGTATATGTATATATGTATGTTGCTTTGTGTAAAATCTATTTTCGGACTAACTCACACAGACTGTCTCTTCGGTTCTCGCGCGTTCGGTCTCTCGAGATCGCGATCGAAAATAGCTACCTACGGGCGCTGCTGGCGCGCGCTTGTTTACGAATACTTTTTGCGCGCACGCGCGCGCGGCGAGGGTCCGCTGCTTTTTCGCGAAAAAATCTTTCCCAATATCGCCGAGCGCGGGCGGAGAGAGAAAGAAAAAGAGAGAGAGAGAGAATGTGATATAGAATGAGTGTTAGTAATAAAAACGAACACACAGGCCGAGCTTTCTGCGAGCGGTTATATGTATAATGCGAAGGATCATAAATTCTTCAAATATAACACGGGATAAAAGCAGATATGCATATGTAGATTTTTTATATATAAAAAAAATCAAGAGCTTCCATGCATCATGATTCTCCGAGTTTCAGGCTGAGAAAGATTGTTAGTCGTCACGTCCAGAAATGTACTTTCTTTGTTGCGAGAGAGAAAAAACCACGACGTGAGGGTTAGAGAGATGTTCTGCAGACAGAGACTCTCGACGCTCTCGTGGTCGGAAAAAATTAAAAGTATCAGACGAGTTCTTTACAATGTATAGGCATGCGACAAGCAGCAAGTTTACACAATGCATGATCGCTTCATTTCACTAATAATTTCATTGAAACTTTTTTAATTTTAGTTTGCTGAGAATAAGAATACGAATATATGAATTGAGCATGAGATAAACTACCATATAAAAAATTTTCATTTTTTATTTATTTATGAATGTATGTGTAGTCAGCCCCCAACGAAAAAACGAATGATGAAGATGATTCAATTTTTTCCGCGACCGACAACATTTCACAGTTCATGTGCCTCCGAAAATAATTTATCTGTGTATCTATGTCGGTGCCTCGGAAGGAGAGGAGAGAAAGAGAATCGAGACGTCGGCAAGTAGTTTTGGTCCAAACTGCCAGAATTGTAAATTACGCGCGACAGAGCCCTAGAAAGACTGTAAAGTGTAAGTATGCGCGGTTAATCTCGAGCAATCAATCCCGACTTGTACAATTTGTAGACGTTTAATGTATGTACGTTTGTCAAAGGTAGTATGTGGGAGCTATAAATAGAGATCAAAACAAAACAAAGGAGCTGTAAACAATCTCTGTAGTATGAGTATCTCTGTACTGGAGGAGAAACTTTTTTCGATTGCTATGTCTAAATCCAGTTGAATGTAGTCTGGACCGAGTATGCGAAACCGTGAAGTTTCGTTTAATAAAACTGAAAGCCGACAGAGTATTACTTGTCTTTGCCCTCTACTTTATGAGTCGTTTCAACCTGATTAAAAGATTCCACGGACGATGAAAATCGATGATTTTACGTAACGTTTTTTCTTTAGTCAATACTCTGATTAACCTTATTAGATGATTATTATAATATAGTATAATAATTTCAATCAGCTTTGCCATTCTGTACAATTAGTACATTCAAAATTCTCTAAAAAGCAAATTAATCAAATGCTATTATAAAATTTTATGTAAAATCAATCATTACTCAAGCGTTAGATTCTGCAAAATTTAACTGATTATTCAAAAATTTTTATACATAATTACATACAAAAAGCCGTCAAAAATAAGTCTTTAGTGAAATGTTCTAACCAGGTTTGTATGATTATTAATGCACCCAAAAAAAAGTAAGAAAAAATGAAAACACTGCAAAAATTGATTATGAATATTAATACCACTCGCTGAAAAAAATGAGAGCAGCGGTTGCATATGTGGCGCATATGGTAACAGCGATTAAAGCCGACGACGCTATACAGTGTCGTGATGAATGAGAGTAACGTGTGAGTGTAACTCGAGTAGTAGTTTTAGGGAGGAGAAAAAAGGTAGCACATGAAACGAACGGCACATTGTCCAAAAAGATAATTATACGATACCCTGTCTTTGTACGTGTCTTCACATTCTTTCTGAAAACAAAGTGAATCATTGAAAAAAATCTTCTGTAGTTTTCAGTTGCTTAAAAAATTTGGTAAATTTTTGTCTTATTCAAAGTTACAAAGCAATCCTCGAACTTGCTGTTTCTTAATCGATTCACTATGCAGTAAAATGGGTAAAGTTAATGGCATCGCTCAACGATAACAGTAATATTTATAGATAAATACAAGTATTATATACTGAAAATGATTAAGCGACCATAGATCTTACACAAAAACCAAGTTGTTAAAATATGACGTTTTTGAAGTCATAGTAATAACCCTGCACCACTGTTATTGTCTTATTGGTA
The DNA here is from genome assembly GCA_030522745.1 of Eupelmus kiefferi. NCBI lineage: Eukaryota > Metazoa > Arthropoda > Insecta > Hymenoptera > Eupelmidae > Eupelmus > Eupelmus kiefferi. The sequence continues at coordinate 6,568 of JAPYZB010003592.1, read as the reverse complement.
AAAGAGAAAAAAGGATAGAGATAAAGAAAAAGATATAAAGAGAAATTGCTAGTTAAAACATTCGTATTTAAAAAATATTTATATTCAAATGAAATTAAAAAAAAAATACGTTTCTACGTTAGTACTCATATTTTTTTACTGTATGTCACAAATAAGTATTCAATAATACAATAATACTTTATGCCAATATGAAAGAAAATTGGCACTCTTGACAGAAAGTCGGTGATTGCTAATTCACTTACCTCTCTTATTGTTAGGGTATGCGACATCATTTGAATGTTCATTTGGGACTGACTTGTTGGTAGAGTATCAGTCGATCGCGATTTTACCAACGATTTGGAGCCGGATACTACATTTCGGCTTTTTAAATTCATTTCAATACTAATGAATACTCTTGATATGTAAGCCGAACTTAATCCTCGAATACCAAAAGCAGTACGTAGAAACTTTGCTGGGGACACCTGAAATTAATGTAAATAATGATCACAAAGACTAACTATTAGGAAGTACAAAAATATTGTAATATTTACCGGTATCTGTCTGCAAAATTTTGAAAGAGCTGCGTCTATACCATTCTTGGTAATTTCAGCCATCCATTCTGAATTTTGCGACGACGAATGTTTATAGAATAATAAGATTATAGCCATAGCTACCCTATAGAAGACCTGAAAAATATAATTTATTATATTACATTGTTTACTTACTTATCATATACTCTGAAGATTTCTTATATTTATTTTGCTTACTTTAATGCCTTCATGCAAAAAACAGTCCATAACTCTGACTAGATGTTGAAATGGGAGTAATTGCAGAATCCACCAGATCCAGTCCATGTAGATTCTTTCTGCTCTTGATACTGAACAGTGTCTAGCTAAATGTACTGCAGCAGATTTCTAAAATAAAGATTTTTCAATTTTTTTTCAAATGTATTAATTGTATTAATATAGTTTTACACAGAATACAAAAAATTTGTCTATGAAATAAATCATGATACATACCACATGTTTTTTTGTGATTTGTTCTACCGTTTTCCATGTCACTTCATAAAGAAGCTTTGTTTGTGTAATGAACATTTTCTTCTTAGATGCTACTAAGCTTTGCACACAGTGATAACATTGTTCCTCTAAAATAATAAAAATACATAACATATTGTACCATTTAGAACTAAATTATATAAATAGCAATATTCTCAGTAGTTACCTGGCATAAAATGCAGAAGAAGAGCAGTTATAGGATAAAGCGATGGACTATATGTAATATCTGGACACGCATAACCTAGGACTGAAACGATTCTATCTGCAACACTTCTACCTTTACGAGTCAAGTTATATGATAAGCAGTGTGTACTATCAACAAATGGTGGCAACATGATTGATTGCTCTGGTAATTCTGTAAGAAACATAAATTGTATTAAAAAAGATTTTTAAAGATACTTAGATTATGGAAAAATATTTTAAAAAAACTCTGAGTTAAAAGTACATTAATAAATTGGCAACAGCACATCAAGAAGTGAATTTAAATTGTTAAAATTTGTTAAATTCTAAAACATTAAGGGATGCATGTTTTTATTATTGTGTTATGATTTAATGAGTTAAATTCAAGTACTAATTGTGAAAACATCATTGATAAGTGTAAAAGATTTGTAAAAAGATATGTTGATAAAAGTTTAATGATATTATTAGATTAAAATTATTGACATTTATAAAAACAAGCCGTTATCATACATGCAAATTTTGTAAGCACAAGTAAATAGATAAAATAATAAAGTATATAAGTTTGTAACTTACAGAGCTGCCTTAAAATAAATAAAAAAAAAATGATGCAATATCTGAAAATTCAAACTAACCTGTAGTCCCTAAAACTTGGCTCACCATGTCCCAATAATAACCGTCCATGGTGTTGTTGCCTTTGGAGTGCTGGCTGATAAGAGCTGGCCATAGTTGAGTCCTGATACCATTGTTCAGCGGCCAGGCATTCTCCCTCAGGATGAGCTTCACCTCGCGCAATCTGTCTGCCTGCAGGAGAGCATTGATCTCCTTGAAGGTCTTGAGGGTCTGCTTCTTGCTGGTTGGTGACTCTGGCTGGATGATGATGTTGGTCGTATCGACGTGCGGTGGGAAGACATCATCAATGTCGACATTGCTCTCCTCCTCAAGTGTCGACAACATATTTGGCGAATTATCCATAGAACAGGGAGTCTGCGTGACCAACATGGCAGCAGCACTACGGAGCTGGATTGTCCATGCTCCAGGCTGGTGGCATTTTGAAGTATTGCAATTTACGTGACCTCCTTGGAAGTTTTAGCATTCATCTGGAAGAGAGAAAATCTTCTAAATATGACACATAACAGTGAAAGGATTAATTTGGCTTTGACTTGGAAGACAATGAATTAGCCAGCCTATCTTGCAATTGCACGACTCATAGCTCTGGAGCATCAAGGTTGGTAGCATGAAACACCACTCACAATCTGATCAAATTAATGCTCCGGAGATGAGATACTATCCTTGTCAGTAAGAAGTGTACCTAATGTCATTCGCATTAATTCTGAAATCAAGCCAATTGTGCAGACTTATGATTATAACTGCATCTTATTTTAAATAGTACTTTTATACGATACCTATCATTTTTAACTACCTGCTTAAAATTCAACCAATAAATTTGAACTGTTCAAAATATATTCAAGTTTAAAATTTTTTTCATGACCTTGTTTTTATTGTTTTTATAATAGTCATACAATTTTAAAACAGTATAAAATACATTTTTTATTAATTCTGTTTAGTTAAGTGTTAAATCCCAATTAAATATTGATGTTTTAAAAGTTGACTCGGTATTTACCCTTCCTTCTATTTTATTATTAAAGAGATGAAATTTTTATCCTTTTAAAAATATTATCTTTTTTCAGATTTTGACTTATTTTTTGGCACTATTTAATAACTAAATTTTCATATTTAATCTATTAAAAAATAAAGCTTTTATTATTTATGCACTCACACATAAAATGCTTCAAATAAACTGTTCAGATTGATGTAAACAGTAAGATTTGCAAGGAGACATTGGCCTCAGTGCATTTTTTCTTAAAGGAATAAGATAAAGTTCATAATATGGGCTATGTAAGGAATAAAAATAGTGCGATAAGAACGCTGCAAGGCATCTTAGAGTTGAGGCAGACACAAATCACTGAATGCAGATAAGCTGTCTTTGCATTTAATAACAATTAATTAATGATTGTATGGACAGATATAGATGAGAATTTTGTTTTTAAAATGACTTTTTTTTAAGATAAGTAAAGTTTTTTGATTAATAAATATACTTAGAAATGTTTGCCAAAAGTTTTTATTTGTTGGCTTTACGAAAGTTGAAGGTTTTAGATAATATTTACAACTGCTATAGATCAAACATAGTGACTGATATGAATTTTAATTACTTGAAATTTCTGATTTTCATTTTAATATTTTAGTACCAGCACGTGAGCTGCAAGGTGCTTTATGCATGTTGTATCAGATAAATATTATCGTGCCAGTGTAGCATTCAAACCACTTGAAGATATAAATATATCTTGCTAAAGCCTAATGCATAACAGTCATTATGCTATTATAAAATATTTTACATTCCTATTAACAGATGTGCAGCTTTCTTTACTGTCTAAAACGAAGTCTCTAAGTTTTATGTTTGGCCAGATTTATAATACTGTAACATGTAATTTTGAATCTTCTAGAAAGTTAAATTTTGAAAGTTAAACCACGTAGTAAGGCATAAGAGCAATGCATCCACTTGACGCCTAAAAGATCAGATGTTTCAATGGCAACTTTCCAACTCACATGATGTGTTCATATTGTTATGTTTTTTTATCTAATATTAATAGTCTCTTCATTTGGTAAAATTCTTTACTAAAGTCTATTTTTAATTTTTTTAAATTTTAATGGGTAAGAGAAAAAATTTCTTTTAGTTTAAAGGGTGGCATCCAAATGTTTTAATAATTTTTATAACAGTTCCCTGTCTTATTAAAGATTCAAATAGATTTAATTTTAAAAATTTTTATTAAAATCAATAGTCTGCAGTAAAAATTAATGATAGACAGTCAGTAAAGGGTATCTTTTAAGCTCCAGAAATATTTAAAATAAAGCCGAATATTTATGCCCAACTTGCCTCCATAATCATTAATGAACAATCATTTGGCAAGCACGCAAACTGAGCAAGAAATTATTCATGAAAAATCTAAAATCCCAGCGAGAATTCCTTAAAATAAACCCTCCGCTCATTGACCATTCCAAGTGCAAAAGCAATAAACAATTCATGGAGCAATTGCCTTATTTTTTTCTCAACCCAAAGAAACTACTATTCTCGTGCAGCTAAAGAGACTCTAGGGCGAGCAGGTAAGTAGAAAAGAAAAAGAAACACGACTACAGAGAGCCAAAGTAAATGCAAAAGCTTAAAATCATAAATAAACCATACCCCCCTGACGGCCGTTTATACATCCTCACACACACACACAGAGCTGAGAGCGCGGCGAAAGCAGCGCTAAATTAGATCGATTCGTCTATAAACAAGACTAGGTATGACGTGCGCGAAAACTCGTGGCTAATCTTTAATCGATCGAGGGTTAGCCTAGAGCACAGCTCCGTAGCTGTAAACGCACACCGCGCCGCGAGTCCCTGGAGAGATGACTTCGAGAGAGCATTTTGACGTTGCTCCACGGGCGGCCGGATCGATGCCACTCGCGGGACGTTTTCGGGCCCGAGCTAACCTTAAAAAGCGACGTGGATTCCGTCGTCGGTTACATCAGCGGGTGTTTAACGGTTTTATTTAGCGAAACTTGAGTATCGACGCTCGTCGACGAAATATAATAAAGTTGAACGATCGCAGGTGTATATTTTCACTGCTCACTTTTGTCGTCCGTCGAACCTGTCACAACAATCGAGCAGACGCGCGCGTTCCGCTGTTTCAAAGTAGAGTAGAAAAACACTCGAGCAACGCGATCTCCTAAGTAGTTTCTTTTTCCATCCACGACGATGAAAAATCCACAGCGCTGAACTATAACACTCGCATAGGACGAAAACACACACATAGAGCGGTCGTCAAGCGCGGCGGCATTTAAAAAGCCATTTCCGCGCTGGGCGCGCGTGCGAATCGGCCGCCGAGTAAATAACCGCCCCCTCGTCGAGCGTTGATCCAGCACAATTACCGTAGATTCCCATGCAGCAGTCGATATCAACACTATATATTCACACTAGTATATATACGTAGAAGAGTAACTCAGGTGAGCTTATATAGGAAGGTAGACACGGAGAGGCTCGAGTTCAGACGCAATAAGGGCGTAGTCTGGGTTACACTCGTCTGGGCGAAGGAGTAGGAGCGCGGAGGAGGCGCAAAAGAAGAAGTCTCTCTTTCTCCCTCCCTCTCGCTCTCTCGTCTCTAAGTATCCGTAAAAACAGAAGTCACGTATACGCACCTCGGAGGGCGAGGGAGAGAGAAAAAAAGGGTCCCGCGGTGCGGGAGAACAGTTACACACAGACACGCGTTTTTATGGATACACACACACAGACACAGAGAGAGCACCGGCGGGAGGATCGATATATCCCCCTCCCTAAGGCGGCTAAGCCAGAGGTGACAGTCGAAATTTTTTCGCCCCACCTGCGCGCGCGCGAAAAGCCCTCTCGTCAGCAGAAGAAGCGAGGAGAGAGAGAGGCTAGTAGAGTATAAAACCCCACCCTCCAGCAGCCGAGCAGAAGAGCATCTTTAAATCGCCCGGATTAGACAGAGACGGAGCACGCGCGCGACGATCTGTCAAAGCGGCTATCCTATTTTTTTCGTCCCTCTTCCTTCCGAGCCGCGTGCAGGTATACGTATATATACACACAGCTCTCTCCCTCTCTTTCTCTCTCTCTAGGCGCGTGTTTTTTAATCTCGTTATCGATTATCGGCTTATAAAAACGGCTTTTCGTCGAGTATACACAGAAAACACATAGCGCGAGCTCGAGCTCTGTCTAACCTAAATTATATACGTACTTGCGTGCGCGCTGACCGCCAGCGGGCGGAGGGGGGAAGGGGGAGACTGATTATACGTGCCTCTCTCGGTGTCTCGCGCGCGCTAGAGGAATATATGCCCGACACTTGTACGGCTTAAATTTGCTATCGCTTTCGGGAGATGCGGGAGCTAGAGCGAGAGAGAGAGAGGTAGGGCAAAACGAGCGGCCGGGAGTTATACAACCGAGAGGAGCGTAGGCTTTTTTTGCGGCATCGGCAGCGAAAACACGGGGAGACAATCGATCGATCGATCGCACGCGCCGGCTGACACGGTTCGTTCATCTCGCGCGGAAATCGGCCGGGTCTCTTATTTATATAAAGGCGGACTCTCCGTCGGAGGAGAGAAAAAAAACGAGCAGTGCGAAAACAGGCAAAAAGGGCTTTTATAACCGCAGCGCGTTGCGAGTGTGTATATGTACAGACACGCAGAGACAGACTCACTGCAAGTCTCGGTAATGCCGTAATCGACAGCAGCAGCCAGCCGGGCCCTTCTGCATGATCCTCACCTCGCGGCGTCGAGCAGACGTCTCCGCTGATCCTTCGC
>JAPYZB010003591.1:0-11599 GCA_030522745.1 Eupelmus kiefferi | reverse complement strand
ATATTGTGATTCAATAATCTATTAAAACAATTAAATGTTTCTGTCAGTGCATGTATGTGTGTATTATGTATGATATATATGCTGTGTATATATATAGATATATTGTATGAATATAAATTTTCTTATATTTATATAGTATAAATATAATATATATATATATATATATATATATATATATATATATGTATTTTAAAAGCGTACAATATTAATATGTTAAGCGCTAATAATTTTAAAGACGCCCTTCGATAACTTTTAATTAACGCGCCGATTTTACTCTTTTTTCTCAATTACGCTGTCGATAACTTCGTAGCGACAGTATCGATCGTTTAAAATGAGCGATAACACCTATTTTGCGCGCGGTAAGTTGTATTTTACGCGCTCGCAAACTCTACAGAATAATGCCCCAGAAAGCTGTCGCGCGTTACATTTGTCAGGCATAACGCTGTCGCATGGAACGAGGCCTAACGCTTCCACACGAACAAGACATCGAAATGACATGAAAGGACGCTCAACGAACGAAATGCCCACTACGCCTACGTAGCATAGGTGTTGTCGAGGGCGACAACAGTCTGGGTGGGGGGTGTGATATGACAGCAAGTCATATCCACGCCACCAACTAGTAAGCCTATATAGTTTCCCTCTTAGAAAATCCCAATTTCCAAATAAGTACGTAGTCGTGCCCTCGAGCAGCTCGGAACAAGTCACGTTATGCTAATCTGGCATTCCGAGCTGGTCGAAGACCGCACAGACACACCACTTTAACACAACCTTTCCCCTGCTCAAGTGACATGCCGATCGTCCGATGCAATGACACCTGGTGTCCATCGCTAATTGGTCTTCGCTGCAACATACGTTTCACGACCAAGCGCATAAATAAGACCGCGCAGCTACCAACCACGCCTTTTAAAGAAGCGATTCACTAAGGAGATCAACCCTCCTAACGCACCAACGTTCGAAACCCGTGAATCTAAACGATAACTCCGGCTTCACCTCGCGAAAACTCTTAAAGTATAAAGATTGCGAATCAACCCTTTAACGTGTGCGAACGCAAATCACGTGCGCGATAGATCGTAATTGTGTTTCTAAAACTACGAAAAGCCTTAGGCAGCGACAATGTCCGAATTCGCCAAAAGCGCCCGTCGCTGCTCACTCGACGTTAGCACTTAAAAGTGTAAGTGTTCGTGTTAACTCAACTATTTCAATCTTGTGCTACGCTCACGCATGTAGAATTAGTTACTAACTGCGACTTAAACAAATTAATTTAATATTAGACTAAGTGATTATCCGTTGTTCCGTTTGTGTGAGGCTATTACATGAACCTGTGGCTATTGTGTTTCCAAATATAAATACGGGTTTAAATAAATCAACTCAACGAGTGTTACCAATAACTTCCTATTCTCTGACTGACAGGATTCTCGAGTCCGGCGGTTCCCGAACTCACGCGCGCCAAACGTCGTCACGCTCAGATCACCAACAGGTAAGCGTTACGAGCGTTACCAACAGCGGAACGCCACGTTACGGAGAGTACAAGCCGACCGCGTCACGTAACGTTTTGGCAAGCAATAAACGCGCAATCCGCGCGTAACACTGGTAAAATAATTTTAACAGAGAGAAATAAACATTAACATTTGAAAAAAATTGGTTGTTTTCAGAGAAGGCCGGTCAGTACAAGTACCGTAGAATTCTTCTGCATTATAAGTATAAAATAAAACTTAACAAAAACTTTGCTTACTAATAAGAAACACGCTAAAATCATTTTTGTGCCAGCAAAATAATATCAACATACAAAAATTAACAATAACATTTAAAAAATTGCCGGTGTTTAGAGCGGGCGGTCAGTGAAAGTGACGTAAAATTTTCCTGCATTATAATGTTCAATGAAACTTACTAGGAGAGTATCACATCTCCGTATCACAGATCTTAATGAAACTTTGGAATTTGTTTTTGGATACCAAAAAATAAGGAAAGCCAAAGCCGTACGGTCCAACGCTTTGGAAAACTCATTTTCTCAACGTTTGTAGTTTTATTTTATGAAAAATATGAAAAATGAGCTTCTACTTAAAATGCGAATAGTTTAGTCCATAAACATTCACAATAAATTTTCAATAGCTGAAATGAAAGTAGAAGAAACAAGCTTTGATTTACCCTGTTCAGAATTGAGACTTGATAATTACAACTAAAGTTATGCTTGTTTAAATTTGACCAAAAAAGTCTTCTGAAAATCAACTAAATTCCTTCGTTCGGAATTTCACAGTTAATAAGTGTATTTTGGTTGCTTAAAATTAAACAAGCATAACTTTGGTTCTAATTATCAAGTCTTAATTCTGAAAACGGCGAATTGAAATTTGTTTTTTCTACTTTAATTTTAGCTATTGGAAATTTATTGAGAATATTCGTAGACTGAATTATTCGCATTACAAGTAGAAGCTCATTTCTCATATTTTTCTTAACATTAAACTACAAACGTTGATAAAATGAATTTTTTAAAGCGTTGGACCGTACGGCTTTGGCTTTCCTCATTTTTTTGTACCCAAAAACATATCCTAAAGTTTCATCAAGAATTGTGATCAGGAGATGTGATACTCTCCTAGTTAGTAGATACTATCTTGCAAACATGAGAAATAAGTTAAAATCTATTTTGTGCTCGCAAAATAATACTAACATAGAGAAAGAAACATAAACATTTAAAAAAGGGCTACATTCAGAGCGGGCAGTCAGTAAAAATGTCGTAAAAATTCTTTGCATTATAACTTTTAAATAAAACTTAGCACATAGTTTCCTACGCCAATAAGAAACAAGCTAAAATCATTCTTGTGCTGGTAAAATAATATTATTATAAAGAAATAGATATTAAAAGTTAAAAAATTGCCTCTTTTCACCGGGCGGTCAGTTAACTCTGAATGCCTTTCCATAATCGATGATGAGCTTCCCCAATCGTGTTTGGATCAGGGTGTCGTCGGTTAGGCCACCGATCGCGGTATAACTGTGTAGCACGATTAAGAACGCAACCACCCATATAATAGAAATGCACATAATCTTGAACTGTATAAGATTCACGAGCACGTCTCTCCATAATGTCGAAAATACGAATGACAGAAAAACAATCAGTACTCGAGCGACGTCAAAGTACAACGATCGTACTTTGTTTCAGTCAGAAACATCGCAACGCGGGACTGAATAACTAAAAATGAATTTCTTGCGAAATAATGTAACTATTTAAATGTCATTAACACAGAACAAATACGAAACGAAAATCTGTACTAGAATTTTTTCAGTGGCATCAAAGAATAAATTGTTCAAGCAGAAATCTGCCAAAATAGTTAATAAACAATCTACAGCTTTTCGTCGAAAAACAAAAATTATTCCCAGATGAGCTTAATAATTTAGCCAGTATATTGCCAATAAATTTGTTTATTAAGTGTCCTCGATCATTATTTTTCAAATCTTAGCAGAAAAAAAGTGAAAAAATTTTCGGGCGGTTTGTGCGGTGCTTTAGAATTGCCTTAAATTGAATTTTTTGATGTTATTACCTTCGTAAAGAATAAACAATTGTCTCCTTCAGATCGACTATTTTTCGAGAGCATTAGTAATAATTGTTTTCAAGAATGGTTTATTGATGTATTTGAAAGTTTAGCATTAATTAAACAGAGTAAAATACAGGCAAGTAAAATACGTTTAGAGCTTATGAGATGCTCAATCTCAAATTTCTGAGCTTATTTCACACTTAAAATCACATTTTTCCTTTGAAAGTATCTTCGATTTATACGCGTTATTAATTTGCAAAAAATAAAGATAATTCACCAAGCAGATCTAAGCAAAGTTTCAGGCTTTATCAGAAGTAACTGAAATAATAAGAGCACTTATTTTATCGATTACCTGCGATCTGAAAAATACGCAGAGTTTTTAGAACAGCTTTCGCAGTTTAAAAGTATTTAAGGTGCTTTTTTTTACTGAAAGCAAAAAACTTGCTTTGCAATTTCGGAGCAACGACTAGAGCTTTCTCTTATTATGGAGTCAGAATAAAAGCTACCTTCGTACTTATTGATTAGGCCATATATGGCGAAAACACGGAATAATTTTAGATATATTTAGGATGTGCTTTAGCGTTTAATTTGACGCTGATTTAGGGTATTTTTTAATGAATAATAAAATCAGTATAAGCTGAATGGATTGTAGGAAATATTGCTAATATTAATTATTTCCAAATAAACTGATATGAGATTTTATATTTACTTATGAAGCGACTTTACAACTAACTTTAACAGCTCGCGCGATTAGATTGCTTTATTGCTGCTTTTTCTAAATACGCTTTGATTTGGAAAAAATTAAAAATCAGTTAGAAAGCCTTGTGGAAAATAAATATCTAAAACCTTGTCTAGCAAAAGAGTCAAAGCAACATTTATTTATTCTAAAGCAGCATTTATTGATCAATTAAGCCTTATACGATGAAAATATCTAATAGTTTTAGAACGAATCGAGCTGTACTTTAGCGAGAAAGTTATTGCTGATTTAAGGTATTTTTCAATAAATAAATTAATAAGTGTAAGCTGAGCGGATTGAAGTCAATATACCTATTAACGCGTGACTGCACTGTTTTGTTGCAACTCTTCTTTAATATAATTTAATTTTGCAAAAATAAAAAATTAGCTAGAAAGCCTCGTGGAAAATAAATATCCCAGTCTTTTTCTTGTCAAAGAGACAAAGCAACTTTCTTTATTTAACGATTATACCTTATACCGTAAAAATTTATAGTAGTTTTCGTTCGATTCAGGATGTACTTTAGTGCTCAATTTAACGCTTTAGGGTATTTTTCTATAAATAAACAAATTAAGCTAAGTGGATTGTAGAAAACATTGCTCACATTGTTCATTTTTAAACAAAATAATATTAGATTTAGTTAATTTTCTGAGGGATTAAATAAAAACGTAAGCCGCACGCGCGATTACATTGCTTTATTGCAATTCTTCTTTAGTAAGTTTTAATTTTTCAAAAATAATAAATTACCCAGCAAGCCTTGTGGAAAATAAATATCCCTTTGTTTATTTTGCAAAAGAGATAAAGCAACTCCATTTATTTATTGATTAAGGCTTATACGGTAAAAATATCTAATAAGTTTAGGTAGATTCAGAATGTGCTTTACCGTTCAATTTACCGCTGATTTGGGGTATTTTTCAATGAATAAATAAATAAGTTTAAACTAAGGGGATTGTAAGTAATATTGCCAGTATCGTTTATTTTTAAATAAAATTACTGCTAATTTTTTTACCGAGAGACGCATGCGCGACTGCATTGCTGTATTTCAGGTGTTCGTCGATCCGTTTTGATTTTGTACAAAATACAGAATTAGCTACCTACATTTATAGAAATGCATTATTATTATTATTATTATTAATGCAACGCGCTAGGAGCTGTTTGCATCAAAACTACACCAAATTGGTATTGAGGCTACGCAAACTTTATAAGGCATACTGCGGTACAGATTCTGCACGTTTTGGATGCTGATATGGTATACTATTCTAGTAGTAAGTTTGTACTTAGTTTTGCATATATTGTTGCTGTGCTATTATTGCACAAATTTGTACTATGCCTGCATTAATTTTTTACTTATCAGAGTCCCGAAGGAACGGGCTTCTTACACCATTCCGCATAGGCCACAACAGCAAAGCAAACTCACATCAGTCTAGCGGAACACCCAGGAGATAGCAGTCCCAGATGTCGCAGACAATCCCAATGGTCCACGTGAGGAGAAAAACTGCGCATTAGGCTGCCACACATCGAGCGCTGCACTTATTATTTGACCGTCGCGTCAATTCACCGAGGGGGAGCTCTTACGTGCAGTTTCAAGATTCACCGAGGGGGAGCTCTTACGTGCAGTTTCAAGCATGCGAAACAAGAGAGCTCCAGGGCCCGATAGGCTACCAGCAGAGCTACTAAAAGAAGTTACAAAGAGTCACCCTCGCCATTGCTGCACATGTACAACTCCTGCCTAAAAGCGGGAGTTTTTCCCACTTGCTGGAAGATAGCGAGCCTGATGCTCATAAGCAAAGGCAAGGGTCCAGTTGACGCGCCATGATCATACCGGCCTTTATGCGTGTTCGACACGGCGGGTAAACTCCTGGAGATACTGCTAAAGCCTCACCTGCTTGATGCTGTGTGCATCGCAGGAGATCTGGCACCGCGCCAATACGGCTTCAGGCGGGGCAAATGTACCATCGACGCATTCTAGGAGGTAGTGGCGGCCGCAGAGGCTTCAGAGCGAGGGAACCACTACTCTGCCCTATATGTCTGCCGGCCACTTTGGACGTGAAGAATGCTTTTAACTCCGTCAGGTGGAACAAAGCGTTAGACGCAATGAGGCGCGATTTACGGGTCCCCGAGTATATAACGAAAATGTTCGAGTATTACCTGAGAAACCATCACTTCCTATACGAAACAGAAGAAGGACTAATGGAGAAGTAGCTCTCATCGGCGGCAGGCCAGGAGTCTATATTAGGGCCGGACATATGGAAAATCTTTTATGACGGTATCTTACGTATGGAAATGACCCGGGGGGCTTTCCTGGTTAAGTACGGAGACGACATCGCGGTCGTCATAACAAGAAGAAACAAGGAGAAAGCGCAAATGCTTCTAAACCAAGTAATGCGTCGCGTCGTCTCCTGGCTAGACGACCACGGGCTAGAATCAGCAGCATCTAAGACGGAAATCGTGCTTCTTACAAAAAAGGCAAAAATCTCGCGCATCCAAGAGATGCAAGTAGGAGACGCAAGGGTCCAGACACGTTTGGTCACCAAGTACCTGGGGTTGATGCTTGATTCCAAGCTCACCTTCTGGGGCCACATCATGGAGGCAGCGTACAAGGCGGCGGCTTTAACAACATCGCTGAGTAGGCTCATGACCAACGTCACCGGCCCACAGCCATCCAAGAAGTGCCTCCTCATGCGCACCGCCGAGTCCATCATGCTCTACGGAGCAGAAGTCTGGGCCGAGGTACTGCGGTACGAAAAATATCGCATACGCCTCGCTGCAGTGCAGAGGAAAGAGATGCTTCGAGTAGCGTCCTCCTACCGCACGGTCTCTGAGCCCGCGGTAGTAATGATGGCGGCTGTCATACCATTTGTTCTCCTTGCCAGGAGCGACGGTTCGGCAACGAAAATAAAAATGGTATTGGGGAGGGACAAGCCCAGAAGTCTGCCAAAGCTGCGACATTACAGGCCTAACAAGATCGATGGGTTCAAGAGTCGTGCGGACGTTGCAAAACTAGGCTGATTCCAGACCTAGCTCTATGGACGAATCGTCAACATGACGAAATAAATTATTATCTTCGTCAGTTTTTGACGGTGCACGGCATTACCGCCTACCCGCTTGCCCAGAACTGCTGTCGCATCTGATTAGCAATCTTTACGTCATCCCTTGTATTTCTAACGTACCTGCAACAGGGAATCAGTGTTTTTCCTATTCGATACAGATGTCTAAAATATTTATGTTCTGTTAGAAACTGAGTCACGTAAGAATACACTTCCCCATGTTTTCTCTCTACCCACGTCTTCAGCGCCCCGATCATTTGATCAGTCGATACACTGGAGCCGGCATTCACCCATTTCTTCTGCCAATTAACTACGTTTTGTGTCTTTCCACCTCCGTGACTTTAGCTCTCCCTATGAACACGCTACTTTCATAGATCCGCTTGCGTTCTTGCGCAAGCAGGTCTATGAGAATACAACCTGCAATCACTTATACCCTGATGTTATACGTTTGGCGTGCCGTTGCTCGGCAGTCATTCGCTTTCGATACTTTTTGATCTTTAGTGCCCTTGCCCTACCATCCTGTGAGTTACCCTTCGCATGACCTGGTTTAGTATTTGCTGCGCCATGTCACGGTTCGGGGCCACAATCACTGCCGCTACGTCATCGATATACCCTGTTAAAAAACTGTTCACCGGCTTGTCTGTGTAAAGAAGGTTATCGCAATTCATGTTCCGGAAATTCAGCCCTTATAGCGAACCTTGTGCCACGCCAGCTGTAATATACCTAGTATTTCGGCCCTTGCTTCTCTTGTACGTAAGTTACTTATCCCAGAGGCAGTCTTAAACTATCCGCAACAAATACGATGGATTCCTAAATTTCCCCCTGAGTGCCCTAAGTATGTCTTCCCAACTAAAGTTGAAGAGTTCATCAGCTATTCTAATTGTCTCTTACGCGCTTATTACATTTAGTGGCCTGAATTGCCCTAATCTACGGTTTACTATTTTATATCTATACCCTAATGATCCAGGTTTAGCTTGAGCACCTGTCTTGTTCGCTGTACAAAGGTCGCCTACCTTCAGGCGTTCGCGAGCTTGCTAAGCTTTTCTCTGCAGCTTTCTTGGTTCCACCAGTCGTTGGTCATTTGATGTCTTTGTACCTTTTCTCGGCATCATGGCATGGCATATTTCCTGTATTAGTTTCGATGTCTGTACCACCAGTACTTCCGCTTTTTCCCGCCCCGTTAGCTCGCTCAATACTCCCGCGCTCGGCCTTGAAGCGTCCCGTAGAAGCTCCATCAGTCTGTTGCGGTTTAGCCGATGAACATTCCAGCGGGCGCTTTATTCTCACAATTGTTTGATTACTCTACCGTCCTCAATGTCGCATACTATATACTAATGGTCGTTTTCAGTATAGTCTTTAATTACTCTCCATCCTCTAATACGGACCGCGATACCGTCAGCAGTAAAAGTTACATTCAATATGGACTTACCAAAGCCGAGCTTCCAATACGTCGGCACAGAGCCCTCTGTAACGATACCCAGATCAAGTCTGATCGCCATTTTAAGTAATCTTTTACCACTTACATTTGTAAGAGGCATACCTCACTCAACTGCTCGAGCATTGGAACTCCGAGACACGATGAGGGTACCCAGCAAATCTTGAAAAATATCCTCGAGCTCCGCCAGCCTTTCCGTGCATTTGCGAGCTCCGCTGTTCGGGCCGACGACGAGCAATCGATCCCTACCCTGCGGTTCCCGACGCACCTTCCTTTCTCATTTGGCATACACATAGCCACCGTGCTGTACTTTTGGGCAGCCAGTCAGCTCAATTCGACACATGTCTGTATGGTTAGCTTATTATTCGCACGTCTATCTCTAGCTCAGTTGCTATCTGCAATAACAAATCATTCGCAAATCTACTTCTGTTATTGTTACCCTGTAACACCTTTATCATCTTCTAATTCCACCCTTGAGCTTTTCCAGTTCTTCTCTAAATGCAGCGCATGATTTAGGGCCCGGAAAGTGCGTCGTATTACTCGACGCCCGACCCAAGCGGAAAAAACACCTCAGTCTGTCTTTGCATGTTTTTGCTTAATGCCTGCGAATAATCCCACACTTTCAGTGGATATTTCATCTATCTATGTCTGAACAATCCCGTTTAATTTCCCGCAACCAAGACACCGGTAGCAACGCATTACAGTCATTCTCGGTCTGATTTGACAACAAACTTAACCTACGGGAATTCTACCTTTTCCTAGCAATAATGTGGCATCTCGACTGTTCAGCTTACAGACTTCCATCTTCTATCTATATGTGTTAGGTTCAAAGACATGAATCTCAATATCTACGCCGCTCTTAACCATTGCTATTGCTATTACTGTCCTTACATCTTGGTCCGTCGTACTGCAATCCACGTCTACATTCCAGCCTAATTCTATCAGGACGTTTCCTTCCTACGTCTTTCACAACGACCTAACTTTAACATTTGTATTATCAATGTTCACCCCACTCTTTAGCTTTTTAATGACGTGCGCATATGATTCTCCCTCTACAAGCTTGATCATAATTACATTGTTTTTTCGTCTGTGACGAGGTGGTTTGCTCGGTTGATTAAAGTATTGTATAAATTAGGACATTAATAGTTATGGTTTGAGCGAACACACCTTTTCACAATATTTGATTGCTCCGGCGTCACTCAATACTTACTTTGTAGAATTTCGACGGACTGCGGAAAATGGTGAGGTCCTTCTATATTATTTGAATTTTTAATATAAATATAGGTTTAAGGGATCATGAATTAAATATCATTCATTATTGACTAACACTCTAAGAAATAGAATACTATTTATTTATTCAATGTAGAGAGCTTCTCCACTCTGTTTTCGATTCGTTTATTTTTAATTTAACATAACTTTCTTTTTACATAGCATCTTTACAAACTTATGTTTCGCTAGTTACACGTAAATAACAAATATAATATTTACGCGTTTCTCTATGATTGAAGTGCGTACATTTTGCAAGGCGAGTTGAGCTTGGCGTGCAATATCGTACGCAAATCTATTTTTAGTAGTTTAATATTTATTATATGAAATATTGACTAAAAATTTAACATCCAAGACTTTCGCGTAATAGAAGAAAGGTTTAATTTCGCTTGTCCAACAAGCAACTTACTACTAACTTCGCTTGGCGAAAATTGCGCAATAAGAGCAAGGATCTTTCAGCTCACTTTGACTCCCCAAGTTATGGGCAAAAATATTCCTTATCGCCCAGGACTGGATCGCCGCGGACCGCTCCTCCCATTTGGCCGTGCAGATGTCTTGGCCTTGCTTGCCCGGTTGAGCCGCAGTGGGCGCTAGGATTTTTCGGATATGCATCCTGTATCGCGGTCATTGAGTTTTAGTAAAAAAATGAATTCATCAAGTGAATATAAGTGGTGTTACTTGCCCGAGTGTAATAGCAATTCTAATTCAACACCAAATAATCTACTTTTTGTGTTTCAAAAAGTGAAATAATACAAGTTAAGTGGTTCAAAGTAGCTTTGCGGTCTGATACTCCGAGTAAAAGTAGATATTACTGTTGTGAAAATCATTTTGACGTAAGTATTTTAATTAAATTATTGTTAAGATGTTATTTGATTAAAATGAATAACAAAAAAATTAAATAGAAGTATAACATAACCTCTCTATGTATACTTTATACATCAATATAACTGTACTTATATATCTACTTTTTTAGCTAAAGGTGGATACAGATAATTACGTGAAGCATATAGTTTCAGAAGCTCCATTGAAATTAAAAAAGGATGCATTACCACATATATTTTATTGCTAAAATCATAGAAAAAAATCAGATGAAATGTATAGACCTGCTTTTGAAAAATTAAACAGAAAAAGATTGATAAATGAAATTTCATCAGAATCCACGGATAAAGAAAATAAAAGTAAAGTTAAAAAAGCTGACAGAAAATCAACAGTTGTAAAGGAAACGAAATTTTAGATTTGACAAATTTTGTAAGTATTTTCTTAAAATGAACTTATTATAGTAATATGTTTATTAATACAATTATTCTTTACAGGAAAATGTACCACGGCAAGTACTTCAAGAGATTTATAACCTGTAAGCTAGAGCAAAGGAGATGAACAAATTAATGCTTCTACAGTTACCAACTTTGTAAGTTTTCTATACTATGCATATGTCTATATATGGGGGGAATCACGTCAAGTCTCCCAGCTCGGCGCGCGAGCGCTAAATTCTGGAGTTTTCAACTCGCGCTGGTGGTACGAAAATGTACTTTAAAAAAAAGTTCGACATATGATTTCAATGTATCTTTTCCTCAGCTTTCCAACGGTCGCATCA
>JAPYZB010003590.1:0-10213 GCA_030522745.1 Eupelmus kiefferi | reverse complement strand
TTCTTCAAAATGGGCTTGGCTTTTTTTGGCACTGAACCATCTGTTTATTTTTCTAAATTATATATTCATTGTTTACATGCGAATCAATAAAAAATAAATTTAACAATTCTGAAATTAGTAATTAAAAAAATAGTTTGAATAATTATGATGATAATTTCATAATAAAGTTAATAGTATTATTTATATAAAGTAAGGGGATATTTCAAAATAAAAACCAAATTAAATTTTTAAACAAATAACTTTGTTTTTATATTTATTATAAAAAATCCTACAACAGTTCTTTTAGCCCCGATTTGTTCATTTTCCCGACCCTATAAATATCTAAGTTCATACAAAGGAATGATTAAAAGTGGTAAACAAAAATAACAAACTTAAAAATATAACACAAAAAAAGCAGACTTTACAAATCATGGATTGATTATGTGTTTCAAATTAAATGTAAAAAACATTTATAGCTTTGGTCTATTGGCATCGATTAAAGATTTTAGTTTCTGGGTCAACATGATATTTCCCTTAATCTTCAACTTTCCCTTCATAAATGCCATTTGAGGATTCAACTTGCCAAGTGCCTAGAAATTGAAATGGTTTATAAATTTTAGATTTGCTAATGTTTATTTATTGTATTAATATAATAGAGCAAAAATATTTACCAATTGAATCATATCCTTATCATCGATGGTAAGTGTAGTGTCAACTTTTCCCTCTGGTTTCCCTTTGTAAACCACACCCTTTTTCAAATCCAATGCTAAATTGTAAATATAACAAAAGAAAATTTTTTTAAGTATGTATTATAGTTTTTCTTGTAGATATCTAATATTAAGCCTAAACATGTATCCATAAATAATTTTTGAATTTTATTTTTACAGCAATTGAGTTATTAAGTCAAATTCTAGAGGTTAAATGAAAGTGCTTACAAGTATAAAAATATATGTAGGCCACAATGAAAGTATAAAGATTGCTTTAACATGTAACTAGAATTTAGCTTAAGTAATTCCCCTAATCTTGCTGTGAGCTACTCTTATCATGCACTAATTTCTTTATCAGAGAATATAAACTATACTTACTCCAATCAACTTGTGGTTCTCCATTCTTTGTTACAATGTAATGGAATACTCCATTTATTTTTTTAACCTGGTCTGGATGAGACTTTACATAGTCAGACATCTGAGCAAAAACTGCATCGCTTTCCAAGTTCTTTTCAGCTGAACACAAATTTGACCTTACGGACGGAGTTGTGACTTCTGTTAGATCCATGTAAGCACCAGTTAGAACATTAGCATTATTTTCCACAACTGTAGTTTGGAAGTGAATCCTGTTCCCGTTGCGCCACATGTCTGTACGAAGGGTTTGTCCTGGTATCACTGGTTTTGCAAATCGAACCTAAACAAAAAATCGTAAATATTAAGTATCCCATTAATCAATGATCTACTGACACTTATTTTTCATAACGACCGGCGTAATTTCACTCAAACAGTATATCTACATATTCATTTCTTTACTTCAACTGATATTCTAAAACTTGAAACTTACTTGTTATTTACAAAATAATAAATGTATTATTGATTGATTCAGCCGCGACCGTTTCGGTTGAAATGATAAAGCCGAATGAGAGGTTATGACGAGACACGAATTGCCTACTCATTCCCCACGCCTCAACCTTGACGACTCTTGCGCGCGCATGTAGGTATAATTTACTTATGTACCCGAGAAGCTTTTTGCACTTCGAGGAGCATGCATACACGCATAATATTTAAATTCGAAATGCGGCTGGCGCTTGCCATTTCAAAAGTAGGGGTCAAAGCATTTCAACTTATATAATGCTAAATTTATATTATCATGTTGTCTTGATTTCAATTGTCCTTTTGAACTGTTAATTACTTGATAAAAAGTAGCCTGTTGTTTTCAATTCGTTTATATTTAGATATTTAATCAAATGCTGATATTATTTGACAATAAAGTAAAATAAATCTTGCTGATAATTAAAAAAAATATAATGAACTGATAGCACCTTGTGAGAAAAATTTAAGAGTTGTTTAATCTAAAATTTTTCAGATTTTAAAATAATTATTTTTATATTTAATGCTGAGGATGCCTAACAAAAATAGTTTAAGCATTTTAAAAATTATGTATAAATTCATGTTCAAATTTCAAATTTAGTTTACTTTGAGTATTAAAATGTATTGTAAATATTAAAAAAATATGCAATGATAATAAATCATAGTTGGCTCAATCTTTTCTATTTAAAATAAACAAAACATACCTTTAAAGCCTTTAATGCATCTGGATTACCATCAGCAAAAGTCTGCAAGACATGACGTGCTGAGAAACCTAGAGAGCATAATCCATGTAAAATAGGCTCTGAATACCCTGCCATTGCTGCAATATTATCATCCATATGTAGAGGATTGTAATCTCCACTTAATCTGTAAAGAGCAGCCTAAAATGCCAAATTTTTAAATTAATTTCTGTATAAATCAATTAAAACAAGTTAGTTAACAATATAAAAAAAATGCAAAATTAAAAATGACTTTCAGAATAAAAAAACAGAAAAAATATTTTATACATACTTGATCGGGACTTGTTTTTTGTGTGACAGAGGCACATGGCTTTCTTTTAGGAGGATCTAGACATGGTACTAAGTGAGGTGAATTGCGAGGACCTCCAAATCCTCCTGCACCGACAGCAAAGGCTGACATTTGGTTAGTTGTTAGTTTTTCACCTGTTGTTACATCAAAAGTTTCATCTGAAAATAAAAGAATTATTAGTTAAATATTGAAATATATAAATTTGATACTAATTATATCTAATTTTTGAAGAAACTAACATTGCACAAGAATAACAGCTCCTTTTCCTTTATCTAGTACTTCTTGTATCTTAAAACGACTTTCAACTTTTCCTTCTGTTGGCAATCTTTTATGAACTTCCAAGTATTGTTCACCATGTAAAATCTGCAGGTAAAAATTTTTTTACTACACAACCATATGCTAAAAATAAACAATTAAAAAAGAAATATACCCTTGTAGGATCTAATTGTACTCCTGGAATTATATCTTGCATAAGATTTGAAGTCATGCAGCCGATTGGTCCAAATGTAACATAAAATGTTGGCATAAGAGAAAAATTTTCATGATTTTCATAAAGATAGCATATATCTCGTGGCTCTTTTCTTGTTGCACCAACTAAATAAAATGTAAATTAAGAATTCATAATATGACCATATATTTATAAAAATAAATTAATTTAGAAATATTAAAATAATTTAAGACATAAATTAATTTCAATATACATTAAGACTTCTACTACCTCCAAGAGCATAAAGAATAGAATCACGATTTTCATAGTTTGTCTGCATTACCAACTCCTAAAAAATATTATTAAATAATTTAGTTTACAATTAAAGGATTAAAAAATAAATTAAATTTTAAATATGCCTTGTCTGAAGATGATCCAGCATTTTCACTGCTTTCTCTTAGTTGTTCAAGAGCTGACATTATTTCACCAGTAACTTCCTTAAAGATAATATTTTGTACATTATTATTATTATTATATTTACTTATGTCAGAAAATCTAAATTAGTATATAATTTTCTATAATATTTCTACATAGAATCTTACAGTTATTGAATCATATCTTTTTGCACTTGACATATCTGTAACAGCTGCCCAGTTGTCTCTTACACCTTCCGGAGTAACCATATCATTTAAATTTTTCCTTAACATGCAACCATTTGAACGTACAATGTGACCTTTAAAATAATATACAATATTATTAGTTAATCCAAGGTACTTTAAATACAATTATTAGTAATCTTACATTTTCCAGTCCAGCCAATAGCAGATTCAATTATTGAACCATTTTCTTTGCAATCATCATGACACAACCACATTACTACAGGAGCTATCAATTCTGGTTTCAATTGCTCAAAGAAATCTATTTAAAATATAAAGTTGATTAAAATAAGTGGGTTTTTAAAAAATAAATTAACATATCATTAGAGTAAGTAAAATAAATGAACCAACCTGGAGGAACAATATCTTCTGTCAATCTAGATCCTGCTGTTGGTACAATCACATTTGTATGGATATTGTTTTTGGTTCCCTCTATAGCTAAAGTATTAGCAAGCCCAACAAGTCCCATTTTGGCAGCACTGTAATTAGCTTGTCCAAAATTTCCATAAAGACCACTGTTACTTGAAGTTAGTATTACTCTACCATAATTTTGTTTACGAAAATAAGGCCAAGCAGCTCTAGTAGTTCTCATAGATCCTTTCAAATGGACATCATGAATAATATCTGTAATAAGCATTATGGAATATATTTATTTTTAAAAATTTAAAAATCAACTTTTGACTATCTGTAAATTTAATATATATTCATATCTACCCCATTCAGTATCTGACATCCTTTGGAAAGATTTATCTCTTAAAATACCAGCATTATTTATTATAATATCTACTCTACCAAAGGCATCAATTGCAGTTTTCACTATTTTATCACCATCCAAAACATTATCGTAATTGGCAACAGCTTTTCCTCCTAAAAATAAATTTTTATATTGAGAAAAACACTTTATAAATTATCTACTTTTTTTTACAAAATATGCCTACCACTCCTGCGAATTTCTTCAACAACCCCATCTGCAACTTTGCTGCTACTTCCATCTCCGTGCCTGCTACCTCCAAGATCATTCACTACCACACTTGCTCCTCTAGATCCAAATAAAAGTGCATATGCTCTTCCTAAGCCTACAACATATTAAGGTAAATAAAAAACTTCTTGCACTTTTTTGAAGGTAAGTATAAAAACAGATGCAAACTGCCAAATTACTTTTAATTTAACATTAATTAAAGTTACTAAACATCTCTTATTACAATAAAATCAGCCTTATCTAAAGGCCAGAAAAGTGCACAGATAATAAAAAACACTATACTTACCAGCACCAGCACCCGTAACAATAACAACTCGCCCATCAAATCTCAAGTTATCAGTCACCATTTCTCTTGCTTGCTCTTATTATCTTCTAAAATATTCTATATGGAAAAATAGACTTTTTTTTCTTCCAAGGGTTATCAGCTCCAGGCTATGTACCCAAAAAATAAACTTTCTATATACAAAACACTTCTACGTTAACCAACCGCCGCTCTGAGAATGAAATGGCAGAATTATAAATTATAAGATTTTTTCACTTCGAGATTTATATACCTACTTTTCTTTTTGCTGATAGCGGTTTGTAAACAATTTTGATTGGTTAACACAGTCCCCACCCGAAGTGTTTTATTTCACTTTTTAGAGTGCACGCAAACATGCAATATGCATAGATACATACATTTTTACATGTAAAACCTGTTGAAGAATGTTTACGTCATTATATGAATTTCGATGTTTTCGACTGCTGATAAGATAGTTCTTCTAAAATGCAACAGCTGATCTGGTAACGTTCTACCCATGCAGCGGTCTGTGTATATATATATATATGCTATAGTGTATGTACTATATTGATCGAGAATGTATACAAACTAAAATAGTAGTCTGCTCTATAGTTTTTCTGTAGCAAACTTTTACCGAGAGAAGTGATGGGCTTAAAAAATATTGCGATTAAGATTGATAATTAATTCTATTCTATTGCAAAACGAGTGAAAAAATGTATAAAATTATTCAAGAGTATATTATTTGTATTACACATTTTTGATGTCAGCACCGAAACATTATGGCAGTAATTTGAGGTTAGTTTTAAAATATATAAAATATTAGAAACCTGTTTTTTAAACAAATGTATAGGTATAATTAATACCTGACTGAAAAATAGAAATCGTCCAATTTTATTTAGATAATTGAATAAAATATCATAACATAGGCAAATAATTTGCTGATATTTTATTATTTTATTTAATAAGTATAAAAGTAAAAAGTTTATAAATCAATAGAATATTTCTTTTTTTTTATTCTAGATGGAAATCATATTGACTATCAAAAATTTGAATGATATTAAACAAGAAATTAAACAAGAAATCACAAATGTCATAAAGAATTATTTAGGAAAGGTAACAACAGATTTCTATTATTAATTTACTAATAAAAATTAAAATAAATATCTTTTACTTTTATTTTTGTATAAAAAATTTTAATAAAATTAAAAAAAAATTAAAAATATTTATTTTAGTTTATATTGTTATATTTTTAAATATTACTAGCAATTTTCTTATTGTTTAAAAGTTTTATTCTTAGAAAATATTTCTAATTTAAGTCTTAATCATGTAAACGATTTTATTTAATAAATATTTTAATAACATTCTCGAAAAATCTTAATATGTCACATACATGATGTAATCATCTGGAGTAAATTTAAAGCCCTACTTTTTACGTGTTATTGCGTGATGCGCGTCTTAAAAAAATTTTCGGAACTCTTTTAGTATTCTACTATAGCTTTTCTATTCTGGTATATGGATCTTTTCTTCCTGTTCTTTGCACGCAAGTGTTCACGTTTCCACAGTAACTTTTTTATTAGA
Source organism: Eupelmus kiefferi (assembly GCA_030522745.1). NCBI lineage: Eukaryota > Metazoa > Arthropoda > Insecta > Hymenoptera > Eupelmidae > Eupelmus > Eupelmus kiefferi. The sequence goes on along the minus strand of JAPYZB010003590.1, from coordinate 3,708 downwards.
GAAAAATAATTTTGTTACGAGTTCTATATTGATGCTCGATAAGTAGTAATTTTTTAAATTATCTGCCTTTTTTACATAACAAGATAGTAATTTCTTTAAAACTTTTCCTTGATAACGATTGATATCGTGTTATCTTACGGAAGTAAAATTATTTTTAAAGCGTAACAACATACTGAACTCGAAAAATAATAGTTATTTCGAAAAAAATATACAACTATTTAAAGTGTCTCATTATATTAACAAGAAAATTATATAATTTTTGGATCACGGATCTGGCTGAAAACTTGCAGTAATATTAAGTGGCCATAAATATATATGAAACACGTTTTTACTATAAGCGTTAAAGTCCAAGATTTGTTTGGAAATACGATTCATTTAAGCAAAATAGATACAAAAATATAATTTACTTTATACCTTATAACTTTGTCAAGACATGTAGTAAAAAGCTGGTTGAAAAAAAATTTAAAAGTGAAATAGATAAGCTATTTTATAATGGTCGAACGAGATGCTATCATACAAAAAAGTTACAAAAAGTTGAACTTTGCTAAATTTTGCTACTAAAATAAACAATAATTTTTAATAGACATTCTCACAATAAGTAGTAGCGCGAATTAATTTATACAAATAGCGATAAATAATATCCGTTATTTCCAACTTTCTCACATGTTTTTTAAAGCAGTAAGCTATTGTTGTTGTATGGGAAATATTTATTGTTCACATTCGAACTGTATTCTTATTAACTACAATAACAAATTTTTATGAAAATCCATACATTATTATTTTTAAAAATGTTCTTTGAGATTTCGATATTTATTATTTTAATATATATAATTTATCATTTTAATTCGTAATAATATAATATTTTGGTGAATTAATAATTTTTCTCTTAAATTTTTTAATGCAATAATCATCAATCACTAGCCTAAATACTAAATCTATGTTCGATGTAATTCATATATAAAAAATTAAAAAGTTATAGTTACGTTATTAAAAATTTATTGTACAAATAATTTGTAGAAAATATAATTACGAAATAAAGCTGCATTAATGAAAATTATTTATTTTACTTTATTTTAGAACTATAAATATGAATTTGAAAATTCAAGAAGAAATTCAAAGAGGTAATATTGATGGTATCAAGTATTTACTAGATAAAAATGGATTACCATTAGATTCAAATTGGACAGATTATTACCTCTTAAAAACAGCTCTTCGCTATAAACAAAATGACATTGCTACACTTCTTCTTCAAAAAGGTGCGCGCGTAAATAAATCCTACATAAAGTCAAAAGACTCTACGCCTCTACATCTTGCTATTCATCTGGGATGTCCAAAAACTGTGGACATTTTATTAAGTAAAGGAGCTTCCGTTATTGTAAAAAATAACAATAATGAAACGCCACTTATTTTAGCAGCATTAATGGGAAAAAATGAACTAGTCGATCGTCTCTTATCCGTAGTTACTTACGAAAATGTATATAACGAAGAAGGACTAGCCCACATACATATTGCTTGTATGAGAAACCGTGTCGATGTTGTCAAGAGATTTCTTCAAAATGGCACGGATATTAATTATATCGTAAAATTAAGTTCGTATTTCTGGCCAGGTTACACGCCGTTACATTTTGCCGTGCATTACCAATGCGTGGAAACGGTAAAATTATTAGTCGATTGTGGAGCTAACATCACTGCTAAAAATTCTAACGGCTTAACTCCACTTCATCTGGCGTTCAAAAATCAAAACGAAACCATAATTGATTTAATTTTAGCGGCGCAACTTTACGCCACTGAAAATCCAGAAAACTCAGAAGGACTGTCGCATTTTCATATTGCCTGTACCAGAAACAATCCGAAAGTTGTAGAGGATTTTCTGCAACGTGGTGCAGATATTGGAAGATATACTTGCATAGATGCATCCAATTGGGATTTTTACTCTCCTTTATGTTTTGCTATTGAATTTGAATGTATAGACGTTATAAAGCTACTTTTAAAATACAATCCAAAATTGTGTGGCGTTACAATAGGTCGAGCATACGAAAAATCTAATGCAGCAATTAATCAGTTAATATTTTCAAAACGCAAAGCAAAAATTGTTGATCCTATTAAAGAAAAAAACGTAAATATACGATCATCGATAAATCTTCAGTATGTCAATATTAACGAGATTGAAATTTTCGCACAACAGTCATTCAATAACGGCCCAGCGCCTTATAAGTTTGAGGTAAACGCACGTAACTGGAGGGGCTACACACCTTTGCACATTGCTGTAGAGGGAAGAAGTAAAGACACGATTAAATCACTCTTGCAAAACGGTGCTGATGTTACAGTAAAAGATAATCAAGGCAAAACGCCACTTCACCTCGCTTTTGAAACTAAGCAGATTGAAATATTGGACTTGCTTTTGCTGGCGCTTATCAACTTGAAAGAAAATGTCACCGACAATAAAGGTTTGTCACATTTTCATATTGCTTGCACGAGGCACAATTTGATCATTATAAAACATTTCCTCAAATCCGGGGTGGATGTCAATAGCTGTGTCAGTCTCGAATCAGCATTTTGGCCTGGTTATACAGCCTTGCACTTTGCATGCGCCTTTGCGCATTCAGACGTGGTCAGATTACTATTGGATCGCGGTGCTGACATCATGATTAAGAATGGATTGGGCTTGACACCTCTCGAATTGACCTTTAAAAAAAGTAAAATCTGGTGGGCCGACGAACTGAATTCCAGGCTCGTGGAAATCTTCGAATTATTATTAAAGGCACGTGAAAGTAGGATAAACGCATTTACAGATAATGGTCTTTCACTTTTGCATTTAGCTTGTGCCAAAGATGATTTAGACGCTGTCAAGCGGTTATTGAATGATCAATCAATCAATCAACCAGTTTATTTGCCAAACTGGTCAGGTCGAACTCCTCTGCACTTTGCTACATTCTTTAACAGCGTACGCGTGATCGACTATCTTCTTGATCACAATGCTGATGCCACGATAGAAGATGCAGAGGGATTCACTCCGTTAGATTTAGGGTTGCAGAAAAATGACGGTATAGTTAGTAGAAAAATGTTCATACCTAGTGCAAAACTGCTTTCCTACAAGGGAGATGTTAACAGTGATGCTGGACTTTTCCACTTTTACATGGCTTGCAGATTGTCTTATCCGAACGTCGTTGAATATTTCGTGAACCGAGGGATCGACGCAAATCAGTTGATTTCGGCGAGAAGGGTGTATTCGTCCGATAAAGTTTGTACTCCTTTACAAGTTGTATTGAAAAATGAACGCTGTGAAGAATCCTTAGTCCAATTATTATTAAAACACGGTGCAGATGTCAATAAATCCGACACCTTAATGGAAACTCCACTGCATAATGTTATATTCGCTAATGATTCCAGAATGTTAAAATATCTGATTAAAGAAGGTGCCGATCCGAATACCCAGAATATTTTTGGAGAAACGCCATTGCACTTGTTTTGTAAAAGAATAGTCGATCAAAGCATAATGGGTCAGGTCATCGAAGTTGTGAATATACTTTTAGAGAGTGGCACCGATATAAATATCGAAAACGACGAAGGCGACACTCCTTTGATGGCTTACGCACAGGATTTCAATGAAAACCTAAATCTGATTATCGAGTTGTTAAAACACGTAAAAAGATTACAGATAATTGGTTGCCACATAAGCGACCAAAATAAGAAAATCTATCACCAACT
>JAPYZB010003589.1:0-11033 GCA_030522745.1 Eupelmus kiefferi | reverse complement strand
AACTTTCATCTTTTTCAAGCTCATATAACCCGGGCGTATACACGCATGCGGGCTCTCGCGCTACATTTATTGTTATCGTCGAGATAATTTTTGATCGATCGGTCTCCCTCCCTCTCTGCTTTGCATTGTAATGCGCCCCGTTCGCATCCTTGTTATGCGGGGGTTTTAAACAACTTGGTTATCTGTTAGTTGAAATTTTGAATTAATTTTGCCGGTGATCGAGTTTGATTGGACATTTTTTAGGGATTAATTTGATTGCTGTGTTGACGGGTTTTTTTAAGGTTATGGTTTATAAAGTTTTGTTGTTTCGCGGGTGAAATACGTTCTAAGAGTTTTATGTTGTAATGATATTAATTTATTTATAAAAATCTTTAATAACTTTGGTTGAAACTGTATACTATGGATAGAAGTTTTAAATAGATTAGTCTATACTTTATGATAGTTTTTACAACGCTAAACTTTGTTCTTTGTTTCTAACAGAAAATAAATAAAAAGTATATAGCGTCATAAAGATTTGCTTCCTGCAAAGACAAAATCTCTAAAGTAACATGAGATGAGATGGGACGTTCTACTTAGACTTTTTGTATTTATTTTTGTACTCCACTGACTTTGTAAATATCGTAAAGAATTTTTTACGGTTTAGTGCGTGTTGCATTATAACATATAAAAAAGCGATGAAAGAAGACTAAATTTCTTTTTGATGCTTCGTGAGAGAATTCAGATAGAAAATACTTAGACGTAATACTTAGCCGAATTTAAATTACTAAATCAAACTCTAAAGTTGTTAACTTTTTCCAGTAAAATAACGAATAAATAATAACTCAGATAAAGACCCAATCGAAACAGACGACACACACCAATTCAAAAGTCGTCGCTGCTCCCTCATGTAAAGCTTCCACCAGGCATTAATCTTCACGCTTCCTTTATCGTCGATGTGACCCCGAAAAAAAGCCAGAACTTTTTGAGCAAGTGGGCAAACTTTAAATCGTACTTCGACACCATCGGGATTATTTTCCCGCGGACTTGCACTTCCTCGCTTGTTGTCCCGATTTTTCCGCGCAGAATACCACGTATACACCCACACTCGCCACCCACACTTCTGATACTCGATTGAACGGCGCAACTTTGCTGCTCTCTCTATCGGCATATATATTTTTGCCGGCCGAAAGTTTGCCTCGCGCGAAAATTGGCAGCGCAGCTGCACACGCGCTTATGCATGCACCGGAGGCGCGAGAGAGAGAGAGAGGCGAGGGGGCACTTCTTTAATGAGGCTATCGCAATGAAACTTTAACCGCTCGAGTCCCGCGGGGTAATTAATAAATGACACGCGCACTCGCGCGAGCTTCGTTCTCGTTTCGTGTACGAAAATCCTTGATTACTTTGGCCCCCGCGTCTCTCTTTGGCTCTCTCGGTTGTGTTGCTGCTGCGCTTTCTCGTTCGTTTCGCTCTGACAATGGGCCGTCTTGTGCAGCCGTAGCAATCGTCGGTGTTCTCGGGGAGGAGCGGCGAATTAAATCCGTCGATAGTTTTTTCTCTTGGTCCTAGTGACGCCGACGAGCGGTTTAATTAAAAAAGGGATTAATATTTTTCGGATTGTCCGTTTGTGGGTTGATGTGGTTTGAGAGTTTTTGAGCGGGGGATTTTTTGTCTTGATTGCTTTGAAGTTGTAGGAAAAGATAGGAATGGTGTGATAAGGTAGGTGGACGTAAGCTTTTTAGTGGTGATTAGATTTTGTTTGATTTATGCTGATAATGATAAAAGGCTGACGTAAGTTTTAACCCCTCTTGGTCACAACCTAGAACTAACTTACCCAAAAAAATACACGTGTCAAAAACAGTTTAATTTTAATAAAAATTACATCATTATTTTAATTAAAAACTGATTTTAATTGAAGTGCAAAAAAGTGCAAAAACAATTTACAACATCTTATTGTCGCTCATTCTCAATACGTACATCTAATATTTTATAAAAATTAAGCCATTTTTTTATGTAAACAAAATTTGTATACTCTCAAAAGAGGATTATATTGAAGAGACCAAACTACGTCTCGCGTTAACTCTAGAAAGATAAATAATGCAGCAACCGATAACATGCCATTGTCAGCTGGCAAGTAATTTAAAAAACAATTTCGAGCCAACGTGTCTTCGAAGCATACAACGAAGGAGATGTTACGTGAAGCCGAAACTTCCGTATCTACCCCTGCAGCAGATTTTTCTGACAAAAGAAATCTGTATACCCCGCGATCCGCCCCCTCAATATCTTAATGTTCGATCTTATTTTCAATACACACACCTAAGTCATAGCCGCGACCCACATTTTTTGAAAAGTCGCTTTTCACACCCCCTCGCTTTTTTTCTTTCTCGCTCCGAGGCGTCAAGCCAGGAGATAACCTAATTCGATTAAGCGTATACGAAATTCCGCGTCGGTCCACGGATAAATTTTAAAGTTTCTCGATTTCCGCGCGTCTCTCCGAAGCGCACAAATAACGGAGTGTAGAGAGGCGCGCGTGCTCCTGGACTTTGAGAAAAAAAGAGAGGAAAAAAGTAGGAAGAAGCCGCGAAAAGAAGGGTGAGAGGAGAAAACTTCGCCACGGCGAACGAGGCGACGAAGCGAATGAGAAAGTTGCTGCTTTCCGGAACGTATTTGAATATTCGACGGCCTTTCCCGGGCGCGTCGGACGTCGCTCCACGCTACTCCCACGGGACAGTGACATGTTGAAGGGGTGGAGGGGGGCGAATTTCTGCCAGCCGAGCTACTCTTTCTTTTAGACGATCCATCTGCTGTCTTCGGGACGTCGCATTAATGTGGCTCCTTTTTTTTAAGTGCCAGGGACAATTAGTTCGGGATTTTTTTCAGAAAACAAGAAAGGGTTGGAAAGTTACCTTGACGATAAAATTGAAAATTTTTTCGCGGGTTCTCAGATGAGTTTTTAAGAAATCTCGTGGTCCTTGAATAATGATATTCTATAAAATAACTTTTTGAAGTAACGGTGCAATTTTGTGCCATCTCAAGTTTGAACTACTTCAAAAGAAAACAGATTACATCTTTAGAAATACGCGGCTGAGACGTCTTTGTGCATTCACTTTCATTGATTTTCGTTTCTCTCCGAAAATATTCCAACTTATTGACTCTGGAAAAGTAGAGCGCGAATGCGCGCATCGCCTGAAAGAAGTGCAAGTGCAAGAAGAGGGATTAAGAATTCGCGCCTCCGCTGAATAGAGAACCTCGTCTCTTTCTCTCGTCCGGCCCATCCAGCTGCTCGTAATTATTCGCTTCATTTACAGCCCATTAATCACCCAGCCAACTTTTTCTCCCGGCTCGCGGGACATTTGCTGGCCGTTCCGGGGCTTAATCGACAGTCGACACAACGGACAATTGTTCATCGGTCGCACGGAGCGTTGAGAGCCATTGTTAAAGCAAAGTTTAGAGAGAAGATGTAAGAGCCGAGTGAAGTTTATCGGCTGCAGTTTGGCGCGAGCTGTAGAGCTAGTAAGCCGGCTCTGGAAAAGGCGCAGAGTGGGTGGGACTGGTGCAAGGGGGGAATTAGACCTACGAGCGCGTCTCTCAGAAAGGAGAAATCTTGACGGTAATTGTGCGGGATATTCAGGGACCCTTATTTCGAAGGAGGATGAGTTTAGATGAGATGGAAAGAGAGAAAGCGACGGGCTCGGGTTAACCTAATGAGACGTATCCGAGCCACGTGACGTGAGTGAATAAGGCAGGAATTTCTCGGGGAAGTTGGAGCCTTTTTAGAATAGTTTTCTATAATCGACTCGTTAAACTTGCACGGATTGATCCATTAGCGGTGGAGGCCGCGTTTCTTAAAGGGGATGTGGGCTAATTAATCCTTGCGCGTTAAATAGCTATTTTATTCAGATCGGGAGCTCTAATATTAAAGATTGTAGTTACCTTTAATAAAGGTAAAATTTTATACGTTCTTGATCATCTGTTAATTTCATATTAGATGTTCGTTCCCAAGTTTCTATTATTCATCAACTAAATAAACTAATGTGATATATAGAACTTGATTAAAAAATTTACAACAATTAGCATTTGAGAAAATTTTTGGATATTTTCGCGTGCTCCTATAATTTAAGGGTAGCACTTGGATATAACTGGCCTACATCCTTTATACACGTATAAGTTGCTTAGGTATTTGTGAACCACTTCTGGAGAACGAGAAACTGTAGTCTAGTCTAGCTCTACACTGTTGCACCTAAACAATGAGAATTGATTGTCTTACAATGGCACTTATTGTTACAACGGAAAATTAGGTGCATCTAAATTGTGATAACTGAATAGCTCTTCTGAATGGGTTCATAGCTTTCAAAGTATACCAGTATACGGGATAACCACAACGACGTTTGAATGAGACAAATTAGGAAATTTAGTAAGATAACACAAACATTATTACAAATATGCTTTTAATGCAATCCATGATATAAGTTTATATTATTATTTATTGTGATGGTTACTCGTTTATGGTAACGTCCATTTACTAGATCAGTAATCCTAGAACCACAAAAGATTAACCCATCGGTATTAAATTAAAACTACTCTTTCGCAAAATCTCTAGTCAGCTATTCTCGAAATCATGAGATCTAACAACCGACATCATTGGCAGCAATGCCAAGACCCACCGCAACTAAAAGGTCCGAGGAAAGTTTAGTGTGTAACCAAGTCAGATGTGCGTTTGCACCAGTTCCTTTTTGACGTGCTAGCCCTCTACCGCATCATTAGTATTTCCAGCCGAGTCAGCTGCGTTCGATTAGGATCTCTCTTGTCTCTCTCTCTCACGCGTCCACACGCACACATCCACCCACACGTACACTTACACACACGCGAACGCGCCTTGAATGATACTCAGGTTTGAATTCGGTCGGACGGCTCGTCGAGTGGACGACAAGAGCCGCGTCGCTATGGAAATTTCCACTGATTTGCAGAGGAATCTATCGCCATGCCTTCCTCCTTTGTTTGTCGTCCTCGAGAGTGAGAGACGCACGGCTGTGACGTGCGCGCGTAGTTTCGGTTTTTGTTGGTACGTCGTTGTTTACGTTTTACTTCTTTTTTTTTTTAATCGAGAGATGGCCTGCACACGCTCCATTGTTTCGCGACTGTGGTACAAGAAAATTGAATCTGAAATAGTTAAAGATGCGGTCGAGTGGATGGTGATTATTTTGATTGTTTGCTTTTTAATTTTCGCGTACGACGGTTTTCAGCAATCAGAAATTTTAAAAACGACTTAATTTCTAAAGGAAACTTTAAACGAAATATCTTGCTTCATTTTCATACCCAGTGTAACTAATTCAAATTTTCGATATTATTGCAAAGTCCGTGCAAATACACATTTTTCCACATTAATATCGCTCCCCGATACTTTTTGCCAGGCTCGAGCGAAGCATGGCGCATTACCAAACTCCGCGAAATGGATAAGGGTCATAAATTAGGTTGTTTTTACTGTTTTACTTAACGTTTAGCCGAGTTAATGCCCCAGTGACTCGCGCACTAGTAGGTAGCAGCAGACCGAGCGAGAGTGGATGGCGCGCAGAATCGATGGCTGACCGAACTGGGAATATCTACTGGCAGTAGCGCGAGCCGCCTGCACTAGATACTGCTCAGTATGCAGCGGAGCACCTGAGACCCTGCGACCCGTATTTCGCTTTCTCTCACGCTAATGTTCTAACTTTTCATTCGCCGTCCCGGCCAATTTTCGTGTATCGATTTCTTGTATCGGAATATTTAACGGTGCTTAAATTCGCCGGCTCTCTCTCGCCCGGCCGAACTTTTCGCGCCCAGCTGGAAGGTTGGCGCATATGGGCTTTTGTTATTTATAACTTGGATACCGTTTTTCATGGTTGAGTTAAGTTACTTGGTTATTTGTTTGTTTATTTATGTTTTTCAAAGCGTTTTTCAAAATTGAATCATTTCTTAAGAATAAGTTAAATAAAGTTTATCTTTTGAAAAAAAGACAGACATGCGAAATGGGGAAAATTGATTAAGTTTGTAGTAAAATTTACTAACTTTCAAGTAATATTTGTTATTTGATAGATTTATTCTAATTTTTATTATAAACTTTACCATTTTTTTAAAGGGTTCTTTTAATACTTAATAGACCATTTCTCTCTTTTTAAGAATTCTTTATATCAGTGTACCTCTCATTATTTAATTTAAACAAATTCGTAATAATTATGGATACGTGTATCTCCGATAATTCGTCAAAAGATATTTCATTTCATAAATATTAAAAAAATTTTAATCATAGAATTTAAAAACATTCTACGTAACTTCATGAATGTTCATCCCACTATCAGCACCCTTTACGAAACAGCGATTCGCCTTCCTCTAAAGGCTACCATCCCAGCTTGCAATCATTCAAAATTACGAAGCCCAGCGCGCGAGAAAATTCATAAATGCAGCCCACGCGAATCTTGGAAAAAGCCGAGAAAGAGAAAAAGGCCGAGACGCAGCGAGATCCATCATCCGCGTTTTTCTTCCCCCTTGAAAAGACGATACAATCGCGCGAACGCGCGAGCGGGGTAAAGATGACGTTCGCACGAGGGGTAGGTAAGCGATTACGCACGCCGTTTTCTCTTCTCTCTTCCCAGCGGTTGCGTAACGGCCTTCGTATCGCTCAGGCGCTGCAGCTCTCTCGGCTATTATATCGCGTTTGGATAATGGAGTCGTGAACCTGCCGTCGTTTCGTGGCCCTTTGTGCCGCAGAGAGAAGACGGAGAAAAGAAAGCAGCGGCGCGTGTACGTATGCGTCGAGGTATAACTGTAAACGAGGAAATAAGAGCGAGGCGGGAGAGGCGCGCTTGCGTCGGTGAAATAAATAAGGATGAGGGAGAGGAGCGACGAGAGGGGAATGAAAAAGTGGTATTATCTATTTGTTCGGCGGAGGCTTTATGGGATGGTATAATGCAACGATTGCGATTCTGTTTTGTTGAGGGGCTGGTGTTATTGTTTGAAGCGAGGCGTGTGTGATTTTATTCATTCGGTTGAGGTGTTGGTTATTTTTTGCGGTGGTTTATTTTAGTAATGATTTATGGAAAGTTTTAGTCATTAGTTTGTCTTGTAAATAGTATTTTGCTTCTCGCTATCTTAATTTGAAAGGGTGAATCTCGCGTAAAAATTACGAAAATCATGCATTTTATGGCATCAAATGTTTCAATATAGAATTTGTTTGTATATTAAATATTTGATTCATATATTTATTAAATAAATAGAATAGATAATGAATCTGGAATATAAATATATCGTTATTGAATCCTGTATATGCTTTTAAATGTGTTGAAAAACTAAATATGCAATTTTATAAATGTGATTAATATTTTATAAGGATTGTCTGTCTTAAAATAATTTATTCTTATTAAAAGGCTGCATGATAATATTCAGTGAGTTTTGCAAAATGCAATGGTATGGTTTCTATATTCAAAACACTGAAATTCGATATGAAAGTGCTGTGTGTTATATTCATGACATATTAATATTTCGCATTTTGTATTTCCACATTAAATAAGACAAGACTATGACATCTACTTGATACGCATATAAAATATATAGAACATCCGCATCCATATTAGTACTTGTCAAAACTATATATAAGAAAATAATATTTTATTTCATCTCTTACGGATCAACATTTCAAAACGAATAGCCGTTACATTATCATAAAATTCTCTGCATACATTTTAGCAACATATTCATGCACTAAGATAAAATTCTAATTGTAATTACCAGAATGTTACTAGAATTTATTTTAGCTCAACTCCTCAACCCTAAATCTTTTTTATCATAACTACAAATTTTAATAATGTTAACTCGAAAAATGTAATTGATACTTCAAATTATAATTTTTCTTACTAAAGATTCAAGTTACTAGAATATAGAGTATTTTTCACAACGTGACACAATTTAAAAAACCCCATTCACCATTCACCATTCTAATCTAAAATTTACTCTCCACCCGACAAACGACCAAATAATCACCTCAAATCCTCAAAAGCACGAAAAACCTCGCTGAAAATCCAATGAATAAAAATCGCCGTGCTCCTCTACCATTTACCACAGAGCCTCACAAAGCGTCGACAGCGTCCGCAAGATGCATTAGCGATACATCGAGCGCGGCGACCAGTGCTGCAGAGCGCCGGACAGTGAGAAAGCTGCAGGTGGAGAGAAGAGAAAAAAAAGAGCGTTCCGGCAGAAATAAGGGGCTGAAAAAAGGGGCAGTGGAGAGTTCGAGGCGAGTGGAATTCAACGGCCGGGTCACGCGACGGACTCTCTCTCTCGTGTGCCAGAGTAAAGTGCAGCCTTTTTGCCGGAGAGAGCAGCGCTGGACCGAACTCATTTCTCTCGCGCGCCAGCAAGAAAAATCTCGCAACATTCCTCTGGCCTTATATATTTTTGCAGGGCATCTCTCGACCGCCTGTGCAGGTATACGAGTGGTTGGTTCGTTGGGGTGCACGTGGACGTGTACAGACGGTCGGTCTTGTGAAAAGTCTTCGCACCTTCTCCTTCGCGTTGTCAAAGGAGCGAGCAGCCTCGTTTTTTTCGAGCTATTTGAGCTGAGGTATCTGTTGGTTTTTGAGTGCGTTATTTTTCTGGGTTGAGAAATTCGAAATTGAGACTGGGTTTGATGTATTATTGTTTTGGATGTTGGTAGAAGTGGGTGGGAAGAGTTGAAATGGGGTAAAGTTGAGGTGATAAGGAGAATTGTTGGAGTTTGAATTTAATGGGATTCTGATATTGATTTTTTAGTTTTTGATTGATTATGAAGATTTTATGAATGTAATTGTTGGTTAGATGATTTTATATTTGATAACGTTTATTCTATCATGGATTTTCTATTTTGATAAACTTAGACTAATAAAACACATGCAAAATATACTTAATTTCTAGTTTAAATAAAGACTTCTGTTTGTTCAAATAAATCTTCTCGTTAATCTTGCAGAAATATGTTGCGTTATAAATTAAATTGTACTAAACTCTTTAGTACACTTTTTTAACTTGAACCCCACATGCTAGCAAGAAAAATGTCGCATGTAAATCTATGTAGTAAGGTCGTAAATTTATGACGCATAACTTTTGCAATTTTAAAGTAGCTATAGTAGTAGTACTCTGTTACTTGTTTGCTAAAAATAATTAACATTCAACTCCTGATTTTTAGTTCTAACAAATAAACGTAAAAATTGTTTAAAAGTTAATTAATAGAACAGTATACCACATAAAAATATATTAATTTTATAGTTAAAAGTACAAATGTAATCTTTTTTTCATCTACCAAACTTTATTTAAAACAAATTCCAAAGATTATTGAATTCAAAATTTAGTTCCTACTTAATTTACTTCTACTACAACCAACTATTTATTTAGTAATTATTCATTTTTCATACTCGAAAGCTCTTAATTCTCAAAAAGCTCCGCATAAACCTTCATCACTCCCGCCCGCGCATATTTTAATTCCGCCATTCCAAGCCGCTGCCCGTCGCGCGTCTTTTCACGTAAACTCGCGCGCTCGACTTCTTTGAGATTTCTTCGCGTCTAGCTTACGCGCAGTATAGTCGCACATCTTTCAGTAATGTTTTTATTACTGCAGCTCGCGCGCTCGCAGAATCGCTCAGACGACTCTGGCGGCGGCGGCGGCGCGTTGCGGACTTTTTTAATGGCGTCCTCGTGCCTGGAGTGGCCTAGAGTAGAGCGTTTCTCTCTCTCCTTCTCTGTCATCGTCGACGACAATTGGTGGTGGTGGAGCGCGTAGGAAAAGGTCTTGCGCTCGGATTGTCTTTGAATTTTTCAGTCTGCTTTTAAGTGCTGTGATAAAACTGGAAGAGCCGGCGAGGCTGGCTGCAGCAACAAACGAATGGAGAAAGAGAGAAGGTCGGGTCAGGCGATGGTGTAAGAGGGCCTGGAAACAAAGAAGTAGGGGAGGATAGAGAAAGAGAACTCTCGAGGAAATAATAAAAATGATTTTTTATTTTACCTGCGAGTCCTGCTTCAGAATTGATGTTTTCCCTCGTTGTTTTTACCCGAGGATGTGATTATTTTGCGCTGTCAGCTGGACCGTGTAATTGTTTCTGTTGGGGGTTGTTTTCCGTCCAATTATTAATATTTAATTTTATAGAGTGTTCGATTAACTGTAATGGAGTTAATTTAGTGAAGGTGAAACAAATTTTTACGTTTTTGTTGAAGTGATGATTCTATTGTTCAAAGCTCAACTCTTTATGAAGAAATTATTCTTACAAAATACTAAACGTGTGATGTTAAACAAGGCTGTTTTCTTAACGATATACGGTAACCTAAGGCATCATCAGAAACTTATGTTTGTTTAAGTATTCTCTTAACGTATGCACCTTTGGTGGGTTAGAAATTTCACTAACTAGAACAGCGAGTATAAACTCAAGGCTAGCAGGAGTGTGAAATAACAACTTTGAATGTTATTAATTCTAAAATGCTTGTACATTAAATTAATAAATTTACTGTATCAAATTGTGTTGGTCTTCGTGATTCATGTCTTTTTTCTAATGTTGCGTATTCAAATTCTGTAGACCACTGTAGAATTAGAGCATCATAAAAATGTAATAATCAGATATTTATTCTAACTTTTTTCTTAAAAAAGAAAATTAAATTATATTTCTTAAAGATGCTACTTTTTAAGAAAAATTTCTTTTCTGATTTCCTTGGTGGTAATCAAAAACGGAATACTTTGTAACTCTATAGAGAAAGGAATAGTTTCAGTTCTATAGCAACTGAATAAAAACATGAATAATATTCTAACTTCCCAGCTGAATTTCAGAAAACGCGACCTATTCATCTTTTCTACCTTAGACATAACGTGATCTTGTCACCCTGACGATGTGCACAGCAGCTCCATGAATTTCCCCCATAAACGTCGCGCTGTCAACTCACTTGAATTCCATCAGCAAGGTCCAACCTCTCGCTCGTTCAGTTTTTGCCCTTCGCACCATCCAAGACCCTATCGAATCAGCCATCACTTTTATCCGTATCTCTCCGCGTTGTCTACCCAGAAAAATGGC
>JAPYZB010003588.1:0-10216 GCA_030522745.1 Eupelmus kiefferi | reverse complement strand
AAAAAGACAGAAAAGACAGAGCGCAGGCAGAAAAAGAAAAGACGGGCGGAGGCGAAAGCAGAAAAGCAGCGAGCAGCCGACGACGGATAGGAGGAAGAGTCAAAAGCGTTAGCGATACGCTGCAGGATGGCACTCTGGCATTGCGCGCGCGCTCTGCGTCACGCCACAAGCCGAGCTTTCTCGTCTGGAATAAGTGTATGTACCAGAGAAGATTGTTTATTTCTTTCCGAGGAGCTGTTGTAGAAACTATTTTCATTTTTTTTTATTTAATTCAATGATGAGATAGCCATAAATTCTTTACATTCAAAATTTTCTTCATATAGGTAGTAATAAATAAAACGGCGAAAAATATAAAAAAAAGTTAATTGAAATTGAAAAAAAGTGAAAAAGCAGTGCAAGTAGTAAGGAAAAGCATGACAGCAGCAGCAGCAGCACGGGGGCTAGAGAGCGGCGCGTGCTTCGCGCGCGCAGCATCATCAGAGCGCGGCGGCTATATATATACATAGACCGCTGCTGCTGCGTCGCCGCGTTTCAGCCCTCGCAGCAGCCACCCACTCTCTCTCTCTCTCTCGCTCTTGGTGAGGTCTCTTCTGGCGGCGCTGCCGCCGCCTCGGCGCTCTCGCGCGCTAGTAGTCGCTCAGCAGTCCGTCGGCGAGCACCGAGCTCGATGTACACGAGCGAACTGCTCAACTCGGCCGGCCCGAACTCGCACCCACACACGTGTCGGCCACGCGCCCACCCCTCGCTCGCACACATCTGCAGCGCGCTCCTCTAAGCTGCACGTGCTGCTGCTGCTGCTGCTTGCGCTCCCGGTTCCGGCTTCTGCTCCTGCTGCTTTGCCGAGCCCCACGCAAATAGGAGCCACAGAGAGGGGACACGACGACACGCTCCGGCAAGCAGCCCTCCTCTAGCTCCTTCCCGCGCGCGACTCTGGCGAGTGTCAATTGTAGGCTCAGTGACGGGCCGACTCTGCTCGGCGAAGGTCGCGCAGGAGCTTTTCTACGGTGAGAGATCGGCGCGTGAGGAAAACAATCGAGCGCTCAGGGAGATAAAGATAAATCGAAGATAGAGGAGGTGAGAAGAGAGGCGAAGATAGATATATATCGAGTGGGGGGGCGGTCCTCAATGGAGCAATAAAAAGACAAGGCGAGGGGGATTGAAAGGGGGACGATGCCGGTGGCCCATGCTCGATTAGGGCTGCTGCTCCTAAACGTCAGCCGTTAAGGAGCTTATGAGCGGGCACGCACCTTATCTCTCGGCTGCCTACTGCCAAATCGGATCACATTGCGCCTATCGCCGGCACTGCAGACTGCGCTCCGCGGAGCCCACTCCCACTCGTGTAAACAGAGAGTGACTGAGCGAATGGCAGAGGGAGAGACTGGGAGTAGCGCTCCCACGAATCTAGGCGGCCGTAACGACTTCCTAATGACATCGTAAAGCTCGGCCGTGCGCGCGAAAAATACGAGCGGCACATGACTGCAGCTGCCAGCGAGCCGACTACCAGGCCCGATCGACAATCGGCAATAACGGCCTTCCGGCTTCCGGACACCAGCCTCTCTTTCCCTCCATCAGCCGCATCAGCCAATACAGTGTGTTTTCAAGAAAGCTAGAGCCTTAGAGAGTGAAAATAGGGCCTACTAAGACAGCAGTGTGTCCGAGAGTGCGCGAAGCTTGAACTGGCGGCCGGCGCTGAGTAAAGCTCGCGGCGCGCTAAAGGCGCTACGTTTAATGAAAACGCCGAGGGCCGAGAGTTACGCTCTTTAGCTTTTTAGCGAGCGGCCCTGTGACTGACGGCACGATAATTGAAGCCGTCTCTGGCAGTGTGCAGTTTCTGCGAGTGTGTTGTGTGCGCGAGCGAACACGGATCTACGGGAATTAGTACATACGGGAGACAGAAGTGCTGAGCTCCGGCCCAAGATTAAGCTCCACGGCCAGCGGACTTTGCCGCAAATAGGTGAGTCCGTACATCCCTCGTACATACAAGTAAATCGCACTGGCTTTTCGGCCAAGAGGTCAAGGCTCGTACTTGCGGACACGAGGGACGTTAGTTTTGATTCTCCTCCTCTCTCTCTCTTTTTCCGATACTCTCTTGGAATTTCAAATGGACTGGAAGAGCGACGTATTCCCTTTATCCGCTTTGAAAAGCAGCAGAGAAATTATCGATGATTCGAAAGTCCGTAGAAGTTGCTGCTTCGCCGCCGTCATAGAGTTTTGATTGATCGACGTTTCTGAGGCGACGTCGAATTTGTCTCGATGAAAATTTATCAGAGAACTCGCTAATGTTAACTTTCAATTAAGACCTCAACTTTCCTATACCAGAGAAAGAGCGAACATAATTAATATTCAGTTATTCAAATTTTCATTATCTTTTAAATAATAAACTTATGCCAACTTTAACTTTACGGATTTTCATTTTATTTCATAAGATACGAGTATAAACGTTTCATCAACTTAAATAATTACTTCAAATCTATTACCCTATCAAAAATTTTGAATTATCATGCCGGTTTAAACTTTTTATCTTGATAAATTATAAGCGGAACATTTCTATTATTTTTATCTGATGATTGAAGAAAGTATGTTCTTCGTTGAATTATACGATTATCCATATTTCATTAATCATTAATGATGTTAACATTATATAAAGATGCAATTACAATTTAAATTAAACAATCAACAAATTGATGTTCAGCTAGGAGAAAGTTTGCAGCTGTAGCAATGAATTGTTCAAAGCTGATAAGAAATTCACTATCGGAAATTACGTAAATGTATTTTAACCTTATCGTGTTGCACTTTACTCGTAAAAAAGAACAAGTTTAACGGGTCGTGTTCATTTTGCTTTTTTTTATTTCAGATAAACGTTTCTTGATTGACATCACGAGATACACTCTCGATTTTTCTATATACATTTTTCCGCGATAAAATATTTTAGTTCAATGACATTCGACATTTAAAACTTGCATCTCTTCACTTTTATCTCATTTACCTAATATTATAAAAATTTTACAACCACTTATTGAAGAGTACGTATTTCTGTTACTCTTTAATTAAATGGACCAATAACATGTACTTAAATGTCGGTATTAATATTACAATCAAATTTTATTTCAAACCAATATACAAGTGTTCTTTAATAAATAAACTATTTTATCTGTAATAAAATAAATTTAAAATTCAAACCGTATGTTTTAAAAAATATGCGTTCAACTCATATTGAAGTGCTCTTGCAGAACCGCTGCAACTCAAATAGGATTATCACGCAGGGATCGGAGGAACGTTAAATTAATCACAAAAAACTTTTGCCGCCCTGTCGAACCCGCGTGCACCATGTTCTATCGAGTTTTGCAGTATCGCTTTATTAGGAATATTATATTTTTTTGAAAAATTGTATTATTCCAATGCACAAAAAAGCATCCAAAAAATATAAATTCAACAACTTTTTAAATTACCTCGTATTATGTTTTCCAGCAACATCGTAAATTTATCATAATATGAACATTACATAGTAAATGGCTAAAAATTTTAATGAAAAAATTCTATCTTATTTAATTTGTTTTAATTCCTCTCTTTTACTGCTTAAAAAAAAGTAATGAAATAATTTTTAAATAGAAAATTAAAAATTTACGCGGTTTTAAAACTTTAATCCCATTAATTTCCGCATCTTATTGCAAAAACCGATTTTCCCTCGAGTTTTAAAAACAGAAAAAATGCTAGCTCGGCGTGCCGTTAATTATAGTTTGACGTTAGGTCCGTCTTTAAATAAAGCGAAGCTCGGTCCGCCATGGCAACGGCAAGTAATAAGAGTCACAGAGAGGGCGAGAGCCATGCGCGCGTGTGCGAGGCGGCGTAAAACTCGCGACTTTTAACTAAAGAAGACTCGGGGAGAGCGTCTGAGAGAGAGGGAAAGGACAGAGGAACGCGAGAGACAGAGAAAAACGCGCCGCGTCAAAGTAATTCCAAGTCCGCAGACTTGGCCCTCCTCCCTTCTTCCTTTATCTTTCATTTTTTAAGCGTTCTTCTTGCTCGCTCCTGCCACTTTGCGGATGACAAAAGTTTTATGGCGAGCCGCGAAGCAGCCACGTGCGAGAGTAGCCGAGTCGACCCTTAGCGCGCAATAAAATAAACAGCCATACGCAAGATCAGGGCCGCTTTATTTTATTCCTTTCCTTGCTTCGACTGCAAGCTCTTGTCCTCTTTATATATATCTAGAGCTTAGCGATTTACGCCGATTTACGCTTTATTGGGCGACGCTCGCTATATTCGCGAGAGAGAGAGAGAGAGCGCGGTGGATCGATACACACACACACAGGAAGCATAGAGAGAGAGCGAGAGAAAAGCGGAGCTGGCGGCGGCCGTGGCCGCGTCCGATCTGATACATACTCTGTACTGCAGCCCCGAGCGATAAACGTTATTATTTAACGGGATTTTACAAATGGCCGGCCAAGCGTATAATGCGCCCCCGCGCGTATTTGATTCCGCGCGCGTGCACGCTGATGCGATTATAAAAGCGGCGCGAGAAATTCTTTTGCTTCTGCTGTGTAAAGCGAATTTCGGCCGCGTTGATCTCCTCCTTTTGCCGCGCGCGCGCGCGCTCTGCCACCAAGTGGACGCGTGCGCCAGCGCGCGCTCTTTTTCCGAGAAACAGTTACGAGGCACAGATGTTGAGCTGCTGCCGTACTCTGCTCTTGACAGGATGAGGAAATTAGTCGCTGCGAGCCAAGTGAGCCCGGCATTCAAACGACTCCCTCTCTAGCTCGCTTAGCCGAAAACCCGCCTGGTCTACGCTTCAAAAGCCACGGGGACGTTATGTGCGCGCCCCCTCAGTTCAGAAAGCGTAAGGTCCACAGGATTAGAAATTAGATTTTCAATTGCTCCAAATCCACGTACCCCTGCACCCTACTTGGCTGCACTCGGCACTCACTGCTTTTCACTTCCAGGGGACTCTGCACTTTAACTTTAATTTTCACATAACACAATTAAACTTTATTATAAAAGTCTTCTAATAAACCATAAATTTCATAAGCAGCCAATGCTACAATGATATGAGCCCATAAATAATTCAACGGGCCAATCAAGCACAAAGCTCGGCTAAACGAAAAGAAAGCGGCTATCGGAAGTAAGCTCAAGCCCTGCTAGCCATCTGTCATCGCTTACTTCCGTAACTCGCGCATCGATTCAGGTTCGCGGCCCAACAAACCTCGCTGATAAATATACAGTGCGCGCGCGCGCGAGCGCTAATAACGAGCCTTTAATACGGCGTAATGACATAAGAGCATTAGGCGCGAGCATGGGCGTGGCTCGCGCGCTCGTCTAAAAGCAGTAGTAAATACGCGCGCTTCGGCCACAAAGGTATGTGGACGCGAGCGCGAAGGTGTGAAAGCCCGCGTAAAATGCTCGTTAATGTAACCCTCGGCGGACGCTATTAGAGAGCCCGTTATCTGCACACGCTACTCTTGCGCCGATAATGAAAAAAAACGACGCTGATGGAAGTATCAAAAAAGCCTCAAAACGACAGCTCTTACATGGGGGATGAATATGTATATAGAAACCCGAGAGCTACGTATGTTTATGTAGATGTCGTGTTAGAAGGGGATGACAATTTTTTTTTCCTCGTAATGTTCTGCTCCATTGAGCGCTTCTTTGTATGTGCCAAATCAGA
Source organism: Eupelmus kiefferi (assembly GCA_030522745.1). Classification (NCBI taxonomy): domain Eukaryota; kingdom Metazoa; phylum Arthropoda; class Insecta; order Hymenoptera; family Eupelmidae; genus Eupelmus; species Eupelmus kiefferi. The sequence goes on along the minus strand of JAPYZB010003588.1, from coordinate 4,557 downwards.
AGTCTTTCTACTTTAGGATAACCCAAAAAGAGTATAAAATGTTTTATTAATATTTTTAAAAAGGTTTTATCCCACGTACTCAAGAGTATTGACGGCACAATGGCGTAAAACGAAATACCTTGTGCGCGTTTTTGTAATTGTTTTTTACATTATTGATAAGCATACTTTTAATTTATTAAAATCTACTGTATTTAAATTTAAACTAAATTTTTTTTAATGAATTTAAGTTTTAAATTGATTTGTAAACCATTGTAACATTTTTTAAATACTTTCTACTATTTGATAATCTTACACCATGTATTTAAATAATTTTTGTAGGATATTTTATATCAAATATTAGATTAAATTTTTATCATACATGTACGAAAATCCCACACTGGAATCTTTTATTTTACGCTAGACTGCAGAATATCAATATAATTCTTTTGAACATTCGATCGGATATTTTTATGAGAAAAAAAATTTATTCAGTTTTCATTTAAAAAATATGTTAGCAATCCTTTTTCAAAAGTGTAAAATATTTTTTTATATAAAATATTATTCCAAATTATACGTTACCAAAAGCTTCTTTGTAAAATATTTGCAAAAAATGTTATTTATAATTAACATTTATTGAATTTGAAGAAAATGTAATAATATGAAAAAATCTGAGAATGAGATTTCAAAATAAAATTGTATGATAATGTAAAATAGTTTTTCACCTGAATTTTTATTTTCCAAAAATCATAAAAAAAATCTCTATAAAAATCGATGTTTTGGCTGTTTTAACATTCGACTTTTCATATACATGCTACTGATTATTTCGTCTTTACTCTAGCAGTACTTGTTGACAGAGCCACAACGAACCCTGTTATTTTAATTTACAAATTAAATATTTGAAAATGACCTATTTTTGTGAGACGCACTTCGTGACTGCATTTTAAAGTACAACAGGGCATGCGTACCGAGTTCTGTTCAATGTATGTATATCTATATATGATATGTATATACACGCGTGCATGCACCCACGCACAGACATACACGTGCACTCTTACACACACCAAGGTACGCACATTTTCATTCATAACATTTTATTTTGGTTAAATTATGCAAGCAAATGAATTTAAAGAGCAGTTTTAAAAAGCCTCGCGCCGTAATTTTTGCAACGCCATCTCATTATTCGGAACGAGGAAAATTTCGCTCTAATAAGATTTATAAAACTGCCCTAATTCGAGCCGGGGAAGTAAATTTTTTTTTAAATTCGAGCACGATCCAATCGGTTTACGTATATAGGTATACTTTTGCATGCAAAATACGTCAAAGGCTTTTCCATGCATTTTTAGAAGGAGAACAGATCCGAATTGAAAAAAAAAAGAAAATTAAACATTCAATTTATACGTAAATCATGAATAAAAGAAGAGTATTCTCTAAATAAATTTTTGTAAAAACATTCGTTTAATTTATAATTTCCAACAATTTTTCTTTAATCGATTTCGGAAAAATTCCGTATTCCAGGAGTGGAAAAAAACAGCTCCGATAAATCAAGCCGATGTAAATATTTAACCTCCTCGGTTCACCCTCGAGGGCGAATCGCTCTCCTACACGCATCGCGGAAAGCTACCTTTCAAAAACCAAATTGACAGAGAGCGCGCGCCCGCCCGCTCGCTCGCTCGCTCGGTCCCTCGGAGAGATTTTCGCAATCACGTTGCGGCTACGCAAAAAAAAGAGTGCTGCCGCCGACAATCCCTCGGCCCTCTGCCATTCAAAGCGTAATGGCGGATCGAAACTCGCACGAACGTGTAATACAGCCTGGGCGCACGCTGACAATAACGCGAATTACAGGTGCACGACAATGGGGGATCTCGATCTCGCTTCCCCCCTTTACCCCAGCCTCCACTTACCTCGCTCCGTTTGATTAACGGGACACTGCTCCTGACACATTCGGCCCTGTTGTATATTAAACGGGCAGCCAGCCCCCACCCTCCCGTTAGCTGCCCCTCCGGACCCTTTCGGCCAAGTAATTTGTAAAGGAAATCGCACCTCGGCACTTCAATATTTTCGCTTTACACAAGTATGACGCACAAGCTTCCTTCGTGGGTCGGCCATTTAAATTGCTCAAGTCAGCTTGTCATTTAGGATTCTGGATTCAAGGAAAGCTAAATGAGTTTATCATATTATATGAAGAGAACACTTTACATTATTTCAAATTTTAATTAATTATCGCTTTATCAATAATGACACATTTTTAGCAAAATTTTAATTTTTGAAAATATACATTTCAATGACACGTCACACCAGGGGTATCAATTCAAAATTTAACGTCGATATTTTTATTCATTTTGAAAATAGTTTTTATTATAAAAATAAAAATGCAAGTCATCTCGAAAATTGAAATACTCGAAAGTTTGATAAATGATCACGTTTACACAGCTGTATGTACATTTGCACTGAAGAGTATTTTCAATTTATTTTATATGTATCAATTGCAAAGACTATGTTGATTTAATCATGTTAAAAAAAACCCTTTAACGATAGTCAACTTTATATCAATTATCTGAAAATTAAAAATATTCCACTGCAATGATTTTAATCATGAAAAAAAAGCTTTTGAAAAAAAAAGAAAAATATTTTAAAAATGTGCGGTATTTAATAAAAATAAGTTGCAGCATCCCTGGAATTTCATCTAGGTAAATGAGCAAAATTCAGGGTACACATGCGTGCCATATTAGTGCGATAAACTATGAGGACAAGTTTAGCTGATGATATTACAACTCGGCGATCTTTGCTTTCGCTCTCGCGCGCTGAAATTCAATTTCTTCGTGAAATTTTGGTGGGCACGGATGTCTCGGTGCTTTAAGCGCTCAGGCCCCATTAGGTCCGGTTAATAACTTGGCTTTATTAAAGGGAAGTTGGCTATTTATGAGCAAGTCGGAAGAGGAGGTAATTCCAACCTTTCGCTCTTTTCCGAAAGCAATAATGTTCGATTTACAGACTGTTTGCGTTAATTAAGAGGCTGCCTCGCTCTCAAAACTTGCGGTAGCGCTGCTACAGTTTCAACTTGATACTTTGAGTAATATTTCGGATTGCTTTCCAAGCAGCGGACTTTTTAAAAACTCGGCCGCGGCAACGCTTTCTGCAATTGAAGTGAGATCGTCTAAAAGTTCATATCTCCCGGGCTGTGAAAACTAGAAAAGCGAGCATTAATCACCGCTTTATTTAAACAAACGTGTACTAGATCTCGGCGAAGCTTTTAAATTTATAAAAGAAAGAGAACCGATATTTTATAGAAAACCGGCCGCACAGTGCTCGGATGATTAATAGGCGGCCGGTATAGTATATAAATATATCGAAGAGCCATTTTTTCAGCCCCCCCGGTCCTAAATTCAAAAGTGAGCGGAGTTATACAGCGGCGCATAAAAACGTCACGCGCCAGCGCGAGTCGGCACACCGCGAAACGTCAGCGAAGAATAAAAACTTGGTTGCGCGCGCGAAATGTTGTTGGAAGGGCTATCGGCTGCATACTCGTTTTTCCTAGTCGACGGGGTAATCTCATTGTCGATGCTCCCCCGCTGCGCGATATAACGAGCGCGCGTGGATACGCTTGTTCGGAAAATATGTATTCCATCGATTTTCCGCCGACTCTTCGCCGCCCCCGCCGAAACAAAAACGAGGACCGAGCGAAAAAACAAAAGCCGGGGCGGCATAAAAATGAAAATACGAATTCTCCTCTATCATCGTTGATTAAACGAGTCGGCGAGAATCGTTATTAACGAAAAGAAAAGCCGCGCGGCACTTCCGAGATGTACAACCATCATAATGAATTTTCTCTCGTGCATGTACACACAGAGAGAGAGAGAAGCGTTTGCTTTTTCCTGCAAGGCCACACAAAGAAGCGCGAGCGAGAAAGACGAAGAGGAGGAGGGAGGGAGGGAGGGGAGGGGGAAGTAGGAGAAGAAGAAGACGAAGCGGTGCTGGAGCCGAGATTTTTTACAGCCCTAACGTCGGGAAAAGCGCGCGGGTATACGCTCTATATATACAGCTACAAGACATGGAAGAGCAGAGCCCGAAAAATAACAAAGTGCACCTCGCGTACATCCTCGCTGATTTTGATGGATCGCCCCTGGCGGCCCTCTTCCTTCTTCGGATTTTCGCGCTCGTGTTTTGCAGGCCGATTGACCGCGCTCGTCGCCCTCGTCGCCGTCGTCGTCGTCGCGCTGAGCTCGTCGGGATCGTCGGATTTGGCTCCTTTTTACCGCGACGTATGGGAGGGAGAGCTGCTGTCGGCATCACGAGCCTGGTAACGGATGTTCCGCGCCTGGTCATCGCGTAATTGATGGATCGTCGCCCCTAGCGTCGTTATTCGCGCTGTAAATGTAGCGCGCGCGCGAACGGGCTCGGCCTGATGACGAGATTAAGAGCCACCGACGCCGTTGCCGAGCCGCTGCAACAGGCTCGCTCTGCGAGGGCTTTTTGCTAGGGCCTGAGTAGCGTGTAGAGGTGTGACAGTAAAAAGCTCCGCTTCCTGCTTCTATTGGTTGCTCTCGTGCTTTTATCCTGCGACTAGCGCTTATTTTTAGT
>JAPYZB010003587.1:0-13449 GCA_030522745.1 Eupelmus kiefferi | reverse complement strand
GCGTTCCAGTACTTTTCGACAAATGCCAGCGGAGGTGGGTCCCCAAATTTTATATGACGTATTGGCATATGAAAGTAGGCTATAAAAACCTAACTTTGGCAGAATTTCAGACTGCCGAAAGCATTAATTAACTGAACTTTTCTCATTTAAAGTTGAAAAAAAACCTACTTTTTGCAATATTTTGTGTATTTTCAAATAAATGTCAAAAATTAAATTTTTATGCAAAAATAACTTTATAACCCATCTTTTTCTTCGCTTTGAGCCCGACTTTCCGAAAATTTAAGATTTTTTTTCTAATACATGCAGTGGTAGCCGAAACTAGTTTTTATTGCAGGTAATATTTTCAAATTTGCGCTATTTTCTCAGTGTCTTCGAACTGCTGTAAAATAAAAAGTTAAAAAGCTTCTTCGATGCGGTTGGCGGCATTCTTTTTGCCTTGCCTTTCAAACCCATTTTCAAGCGTCGAAAAAGCATTAAAATTGCTTCAAATATGCCACTTTGAATATAGCTAAATTTAGAAAATTCGTAAGAAATAATTAACTTCTAATATTCATTAAAAAAAAAAAGTTTTGCAAATTTTGACTCAAAATTCTCAGAAATTTTAGCTTTTATGCCGTAGCATAGGCAATAAAAATTTTGGGATACGCCTCGAACCTACAGACGATATGCAGCTGTTTACAAGATGCCTCTTTTTGTATTATTCTCAATCGTCTCTCGATTACGAACACTGCAATATAAGTATCTTTCTCTTGCTCTATCACTGTGCAGTCACAATTTTTTTACGGAAATAATTTAGAAAAAAACATAAGGACAAATGATGACTTTAAATAAAGATTTTTCAGATGTATTTTCGTTAATAATAATGATACAACTTTTCCCTTTTCCATGACTACAAAATTTTAGGCATGACTCCCACACGAACCATATGTCTCCCTGAATGTTTCATTTTCATAGAACTATTTAATAGCTTAATTTTAATTATTTTTAGTATAGCTAGAACAGCCCCCTCCCTTAAGAGCTCACCGTATCAACAAATGATCATTGATTTTACAAAGTTATAAAAATACTGTAATTGTCAATAATTATTTAAAACGTTATTTATTTATTAATTAAACATCATTAAGTTTATTTCAATGGAAACATTAAAAGCTTACATAAAATTTTACGTGTTAGCAATTCGAAGAATCAGATAGTCTTTATCTTCTAACAGAATTTTAAAATTGGCTGTGTTTTCGTTAACGGGGATGAAAAAATGATAGAATCGTGTTCTATCAACATTTTTTGATGCATCAAATCTTTTCTTTAATGTCATAAAGACAACTGTGAATTTGAAATTAATCCCCACCATTTGCAATACATCAAATATTTTAGTTTAATATAAAATCAAAAAGCAAAAAAGAATACTTTAAAATATTATTATACCGAATGGATTTCATTTAATCTTTGAGAAAGTTATGCATATGGATTGGTTTGACAATTTAATTGTCATATGGCCGTTGTAATGCTGCTTTTCTTCTAGCTCTCTTAACAATCGCACCTATTCGATTGGACGAAAAAAAATTATACGATTCGACTTTAATGCCAAAGTCCTTTTCATGAGCGCAAATATTTGAAAAGTGGTTCCTATATGAATATATGATTTTAGTTAATATGTAATTAAAATGTATGAATATAAACATTTGTTACTTACTTATTTTTGTATGGTGTTGGAGCTACGTCAGACCAATTGTGATCAGTGCAATCGCTTATTACACAACAACTGACTACTTGTATATTTTTTTGATCAGCTGTCCTATAATAAAGTACAAAGAAATGAAAAGTAGCTTGAATATTGTTAAAATAAAATGCTTAAATCTGATCTTGTGCTATGAAAGAAAAATTTTCAGCGAAATCCATGAGCATAATACCAGTGTCTAATTGCAAAGAATTTTTCATCTGAGAGAAACTAGCTTTTTGAGTTTCCGTTATATAATGGTGTTCAGTTAAGTTCCATAAGTCTGAAATTAATTTTTCTGTGAAAACTGTTACAGTCTCTTCTATTTGCACTAAGGTGACTCGGCTAAAACCTTGTAAATTTTTCTCTTTAGATTTTGTTTTGATTTATATTATTTCAATAAAAAAATCTTTAAGCTCTTTTTTAAATACTTATAACAATCATCTAATTTAAAACAAAATCATTTATTGTAGGAATTATTATTGTGCCCCTAAGGAACATGTATTCTGTTTATTCACAAGATATACAAAATTCAATTATTGAATATTATTTATTAGATGATGCAAATAGTAGAATATTTGCTGGTACAAAAGAGGTAAAAAAAATATACAATAAAAAAACTGAAAAGGTAGAACTTAAACAAAAAAGATTAATACTTATTAATTTGAAAGATTTATATGAAAAATGGCTAAAAGATAATGGAAAGAACGTCGAGAAAATTCCAACTCTTACATATTTTGCTAGTCTCAGGACTGGTAAATGTGTGTTAGATAGAAATCCCGGTAATCACACAATGTGTGTATGCAGTGAACACCAAAATGTCAAGCTTAAGATAAAAGTGATAAATGGTTTTTGTCATACAGAAATATATAAGAACATTGTGTTTCTTCAGTGGACAATAGAAATTGCATGTTACACAATTGTAATGAATGTTCTAAGGAGACTGGTATACGAGAATATTTAGAGAAACATAATTTAATAAAACATGCTAATATAATAAAGTATAATGACTGGCAAAAAAATTCAAATCAAAACAAAATCTAAAGAGAAAAATTTACAAAGTTGTAGCCGAGTCACCTTAGTGCAAGTAGAAAAGACTGTAACAGTTTTCACAGAAAAATTAATTTCAGACTTATGGAACTTAACTGAACACCATTATATAACGGAAACTCGAAAAGCTAGTTTCTCTGAGATGAAAAATTCTTTGCAATTAGACACTGGTATTATGCTCATGGATTTCGCTGAAAATTTTTCTTTTATAGCACAAGATCAGATTCAAGCATTTTATTTTAATAATATTCAAGCTACTATTCATTTCTTTGTGCTTTATTATAGGACAGCTGATCAAACAAATATACAAGTAGCTAGTTTTTGTGTAATAAGCGATTGCACTGTTCACAAAGCCTCTGCCATTACTATTTTTATGGAAAAAGTAATTGAGCAGGTAAAAGAAGAATTTCCTTGGTTAACTAAAATGATTTATTGGTCTAACGTCGCTCCAACACAATACAAAAATAAGTAACAAATGTGTATCTTCATACATTTTAGTTACATATTAACTAAAATCATATGTTCATATGGGAACCACTTTTCAAATATTTGCGCTCATGAAAAGGACTTTGGCATCAAAGTCGAATCTATAATTTTTTTCGTCTAATCATGGCAAGAATCCATGCCTCGGAATAGGTGCGATTGTTAAGAGAGCTACAAGAAGAGCAGCATTACAACGGCCATATGACAATTAAATTGTCGAACCAATCCATATATATAACTTTCTCAAAGATGAAATGAAATCCATTAGGTACAATAATATTTTACAGTATTCTTTTTTACTTTTTGAATATTTATTAAACTAAAATATTTGATGCATTGCAAATAATGAGAATACATTTTAAATTCTCAGTTATCTTTATGTTGATAATGAAGAATGCGCTAAAAGACAGAAGAAATTAAAGAAAACATTTGATGCATCAAAAACTGTTGATAGAACACGATCTTATCACTGCTTCATCCCCGTTAACGAAAACACAGCCAATTTTAAAATTCTGTCAGAACATGAAGACTATCTGATTCTTCAAATTGCTAACATGTAAAATTTTATGTAAGCTTTTAATGTTTGTATTGAAATAAACTAAATAATGTTTAATTAATGAATTGTGACGAAACGCGGATTTAATAATTCAAATTTGAATTGTTTTCGCGCCGCGTGCGCGCGACGCTCGACTGTCGCAGGTTGCGCTAGACTCGCGCACGTATTGTCGACCCGATCCGAGCGGGAGAACGAGACAGAGAGACTGCGAACTAGCCTTACCTGATATCGCTATTCGCGCGCGTTACAGCAGCACACGTATAGAACGTTACCGGCTCTTTTTACCGAGATAAAAAAGGCACTAGACGCGCGACCGCCTACCCACTGCAGCAACTTTGAGCAGCTTGGAGAGCCAGTGCAGCCAACTACTACGAAGCAGTTCTTTAGTACTCGAGTGAACGTCGTTATACGGCACGCCTGCAGGCTTTATATATCTCACCGAAGTACACGCCAGCACGGGCTTGCGGCCGTTTACTTCGGTGCATTTTCGTGTATTTTTGCACGATTCCTCTCTACTACGAGTGGAGAGTCGAGGTGTACGCGAGGCACGTTAGTGTAAGCGAGTGTGTGTGTTGCGAGCGTCCGCTGCACACCGTGCAGCGTGTAACCGTTTTCTTTCGCGCGGTGACGCGAGTGTGCGTGTGTATGAGAGAGAGAGAAGAGCGTGGCGCGCGGGTGTTAATGCACGAAGCTTGTACAGCGCAAAGCGACCAAGTACTAACCGCGCGCTTTTTCTCGCGAGGGAATTTTTCTCGTGAGCAACCTATCGTGGCGTGGGCGCGCCAAATTAGTGTATTAATTATATTTTTTTTGTACTAATTGATCTCAGAATATATTACATTAAATTTACTGTAACTTCCGTGTAACTTCCGTTTCATTTAATCGATAGATTCGAATCCTGATTTTATCTGACGCGAAATACCGCTGCCTCCGCGGGTACAGACGCCACTGTGCATAAGCTGAGCAACCGGCAATTTGTTATATAAATTCACGAGTGATAAGGTAAAGTCACTTATTGTAGCGGGCACACGGCACTGCACGAAGTCACCAATGCACAAGTGACAAATAGTCATGGGTCGCTCTAGCCGCATCGGTGGAGCTTGTAATTGGACCCGAGCATGTGCATTGTTGATAATTAAATTTATTTGTTTATTAAATTTAGCCCCGTTACAAAATAAATAACGTTTTAAATTATGATTGACACTTACACTATTTTTATAACTTTGTACAATCAATGATCATTTGTTGGTACCGTAAGCTCTTAAGAGAGGGGGCTGTTATAGTTATACTAAAAATAATTAAAATTAAGCAATCAAATAGTTCTATGAAAATAAAACATTTAAGGAGACATACCTAAAATTGTGTAGGCATGGAAAAGGCAAAAGTTGTATCATTATTATTAACGAAAATAAATCTGAAAAATCTTTATTTAAAGTCATTATTTGTCCTTATGTTTTTTTCTCAATTATTTCCGTAAAAAAGTGTGACTGCACAATGATAGAGCAAGAGAAAGATACTTATATTGCAGTGTTCGTAATGGAGAGACGATTGGAAATAATACAAAAAAAAGGTATCTTGTAAACAGCTATATATAGTTCGTAATATATAAGGTGCGAGGCGCATCCTAAAATATTCACTGCCTATTCTACAGCATAAAAGCTGAAATTTCTGAAAATTTTGACTCAAAATTTGCAAAACCTTTTTTTTTATGAGTGTTAGAAGTTAATCACTTTTCACGAATTTTCTAAATTAAGCTATATTCGAAGTGGCATATTTTAAGCAATTTTAATGCATTTTCGACGCTTGAAAATGGGTTTAAAAGGCAAGGCAAAAAGAATGCCGCCAATCGCATTGAAAAAGCTTTTTAACTTTTTATTTTACAGCAGTTTGAAGACACTGAGATAATCGCGCAAATTTGAAAAAATTGCCTCCACGTTAAAAACTAGTTTCTGCTACCACTTCATGTATTAAAAAAAAAATATTAAATTTTCGGAAAGTTGGGCTCAAGACGAAGAAAAAGATGAGTTATAAAGTTATTTTTGCATAAAAATTTAATTTTTGGCATATATTTGAAAATACACAAAATATTTAAAAAATTAGGTGTTTTTTTCAACTTTAAATAAGAAAAGTTCATTTAAATAATGCTTTCGGCAGTCTGAAATTCCGCCAAAGTTAGGTTTTTATAGCTTACTTTCATATGCCAAAACGTCGAAAAAATTTGGAGACCCACCTCCACTGGCATTTGTCGAAAAGTACTGGAACGCCCTATATATATATTGTAACGCTCGTGTTTTAGAACGGATAGGAGACACAATGCGTGTCAGGAAATGGATAAGTGACTGGGTTAATAACTTAGCAGATTATTACATTCAATACAAAATTAACAAAATTCATTTAAACCCATTAGCAAACATAACAATAGTTTTATAGATATCACTCTATTGTTCGTTGTTGTATTAAGTTTAGAAAGAAGTGAATCTATTGATCACCACGAACTAGAGAAAGTTTAGACTCAAATACTCTGTGAGGTGTGCTATGTTAATTTATAGTCTATTAATACCCCACATGTTGAGTATGAAAAAAAATCTTTTCCCCTGAAGGGGGATCGATAAATGTCCAAAACTAAGAATAACTGAAACTAACATCTAAGAAAACAAAAAATTTTTATAAGTATAAAGGTGTGTGAATTAATATGAAATGGAGAAACATTTTGAAAATAAAAATGTTTGGAAATTTTATATAAGTTACACCTGTTCCACCCAGAGACGCCTGTTCGGGCTCATCAGTAGAGTCCAGGCGCCTCCTCTCTAGACAGGACTTTAAATAATAACGGCCCGCACATACAAGAGAAGGCCGGAGGGATAACACTTAGGATGATTTTTCTGCATGCGATCCTAAAGACTCCCTCAATCGGGCATGCAGAGAACTAAATTACACCCACTCTTTTATGTCGATCCAATATCAGGTTTTTTGTGATCCAAAGCCAAATAATATTATAGATATGACTCTATTGGTAAAACAGGTGTAACTTATATAAAATTTCCAAATATTTTTGTTTTCAAAATTTTTCTCTATTTCATCTGAATTCTCACACCTTTACACTTATAAAAATTTTTTGTTTTCTTAGATGTTAGTTTCAGTTATTCTTATTTCAGACATTTATCGATCTACTAGGAAGACCTTCAGGGGAAAAGATTTTTTCTCATACTCAACATGTGGTGTATTGAGACTATAAATTAACATAGTACACCTCACAGAGTCTTTGAGTCTAAACTTTCTCTAGTTAGTGGTGATCAATAGATTCACTTTTTTCTAAACATAACAATAGTTCATTTACAAGGTTATGGACTCTCTTGCGCGGCAGTGTAGTTGGCGTCTTGTAACGTAGGTGAATCGCAGTAGATCAGAAAACCGTAGCGTACAAAGTTTTGAGATATGTTTCATAGAACGGTGGATTCATATGTCTTTGAGTTTACACGAGTGCGCTCATGTAAGCCGTCATGTCTTTTCCCTCTCCGACGGTTCCGCCTAGTCAAGCTAGTTCCGCATTACGAGAGTGCGCTCTGGGGATGTAAAACCAGTACGCGATTTGGCAAAGTGCGCTACAAAATCACCTCACGAGGATAGGCAATTGAAAACACTGCTTGTGCTTTAGGTCCTTAGAGTGCGCCCTAAAAGACGGAGAGAACAGAGCCGTGCTCCAGTCCGGATGAGAACTGCAAGTTCTTTTCCGCGCGCCGGCCTTTAATAGGCCTACATAAGTATATTTGCCGCGTACGCTGTATGTGTGGGTCCGTGAGCACGAAAGAAGCAGCGCGCGCCGAGAGTCGTTCGGTGGGGTGCGCTTGCCTGTGTTAGTGTGTGTGCGCAGTGTAGTGTGTGTCAGTGAGCGCGGGCTAAGTGGGGCTCGCGGCGTACGTGCCGCGTAGCGTGTATAGCGGTGTTCGTGTGTGTGAGCGCGTACGGCGTATACTGCCTAGCAAGTCATGCTTGCCTGATACTGCTCGCGCGCTGGCGGTTATTTTCGCGCTTGCAACGAAGGCGTATTGGGACCCCAATTTTTTTTGAATTTTAAGTATGCTATTGCATTTTCAAAAAAAAGACTCTGTGAAAAATTCTAGGTCATGTAATTCAAAATTACGTCCTTGGGAATATTAAAAAGCCTAAAAGGCATGGCAAGTAGCCTTTTCGACTGTGTTCTCTTAATCTTCTATTTTTAAAAGGTACTGTTGTTTTTATAGAAATTATTAAAATGTTTGAATTTTGGCCTATATACAATTAATCATATATTTTTACTTTGTTATATTAAATTGCTTCGGTATCTTTAGAAATAAAAGTTTTACGGCAGTTTAATGTTAACATGTATAATTTTTTTCTGGCAATGTATTTTTGACAAAACTCATTTTCACTTAATATGTAAGTATTTTTGATTTTTATATCAAATGATTTCAACGTTAGTTTGGATATCGTTATCAACATATATTTTTAAACCAAGTCAAGCACTGGTTGCATATGCTCCAAGGCATCTTTCGCCAATTTAAACTTTTTACAGCCATTGTTTTATCAGTTTTTCTCAAATGTACGTACCGATACCTATGATTTGATATTTGAAAAAAGTCTTTTAGTGCCAATTAGTAGCAATTTTTAGGATTAAAAATAAGTATATAAACCACAAACGCAAACAAATTTAATCTGCCATAACTTTTGATGTCATTAAAATTTTGTTATGGCGTTCAAAGTATACATACATACATTCCTGTATTAAATTCTTAGAGTATTTTTCGGACATAAATTCGACATCGGGATTGTAACTGTATTGTTAAATTATTTAAATAAATGGAAATTTAAAATAACAAGTCTCACAAAGAGAGAATCAGGGTGCAAATCATAGATCTTGCAAAAACTTTTCCTGCGATTTCTTTATCTAAAACAAAATAATCTGGGTCTCAGTTTATTAAATAGCCCTTAAAATTTAAGATATGTATGAATTTATTAATATCTTAAGGCCAAGTGAAATAGGTGGGGTAGAAATCTACACAGAATATTTTACGGGAATCCAAAAATTATGTTGTAAACATTCATTAAATCAGTTGAAAAAATATTTTTTATAAAGATTATATGTTTTAATAGAAGCTGACGGTGTCCGTTTTTTCAGAAAAGCTCCATTAACTATTTTAAAAAAATTATTCACGCTTTAATGTCGGTCATGTCGATAAGCTCGGATTTTGATATTGATATTTTTCAGTTTATAATTTTTTTTTAACGAAGTCAGTGAAACTTTGCTGAAAAATGGACATCGTCAGCTTCTAGTAAAACATATAATCTCTATAAAAAAATTTTTTCCAACTGATTTGATGAATGTTTACAACATAATTTTTGGGTTCCCGTATAATATTCCGTAGAGATGTCTACTCGACCCTTTCACATTGCCTTAAGAGAAATAGCTTATACGCAAAGCTTTAATAGTTCCGTTTACGTTAGTAGTAGTTTCAGAAAGAAAATAAAACTAAAAAAAATAAGCTCAATATGCTTCTTCTCTTATCTCAGAGTAAAAATTTTATTTCTATCTTAAGTTCTGATTGTTCTAATTAGAACGCTAATCAATTATAAATATTAGCAGGTTTGAATTTTGATGAGTTTTTGTTAATCTGTTCTTCGATTTGCTTTCTAAACTTTCGAATAATGTAAGAGTATAAATATCCTTGATTCTGTTTAATTAAACTATATATTATATTTAAATAGGCAATAGGATAAATGTCCCATTTCTTCTGAGCTTTGAAGTTTTATGTTTTAGTAATTGAGATATAGTAAGGCAAATTAATCGAAGTTCAGATACAAATCACAGAGTGACAAGGTTCAGACCAGAGTATCGTTAAACTGTAACCTCTCCTTTCTATATTAAGCAAATGTAATTAAGAAAATAACAATAAACAAACCTAAAAGTGTTGCTGCCAATGGTTGTGAAGACGATGCTGTTATATTAAACTTTCTATGATGTGTTGGAATTCGATGAAGTTGTACTCTAAATGCCAAATTAGCATCATGCATTAAACTATTAGCATATTGATCTTCAGAAATACAGCTTAATATCAAGAAGCATAGCTTAATATTTTGAATTATCGTATCCGTCTTTGTAATTTGAATTAAAATTGAGCTGGAAATCAAAAAATGAATGTATTCTGTAATATTGCATCTATTCAAAAGCAGCAGTTATGTTTTATATGAAATGATGAAATTTAACCCTTTCAGACCCAATGTACATTACAATGTACATAGACATTTCAATCTACATTACATTTAAATATCATCAAAATTTTGTTAATCAATTAAAATGATTTAAATTGTTAATCAATTAAAATGATTTAAAAGTTGTTGGATTATTTGAGTGGATGCAATGTCTATTATAAAATGTCTATTGATATGATGGTTGAATTTTTTTAATTTATTTCTGAAAGGGTTAGTTGAAAGTAAGGTATCTGTAAAATACCGTTTTTCTGAAAAATACTTAAAATAAAAAACAATTATTTTGAACTAGCAGCTATAACAATCATAAGAGACGATATTTTTAATTATTCACATACACTTCAATTCAAGACATCGTTCGTATTAATAATCTTTTTATAAGCACTTTGATATTTTTTTTTTATCAAAAATTAAAAATCAACGTAAAATTTTTTTCAAAAACTTTTATACAACAACTTAAATAAAATGCAGTAAAAATAGATGAAATATTTTTTACTTTTAAAAATAGTAGAATATTATATCGAGAACAAATTTTTGTATTTGTTATTATTACATGTATATATGTCATACGTCATCCTTAGACATTCCTTAACGGCACATAATGTTATAGAAACGTTTTTAAAATGTCTTCGAAACTAAAAGCGTCACTAAAAAGTTATAAATACGTATGCTTATTAAAGTTTCACGGGATGTGAGAGGGTGGAGTAGAAATCTGCATAGTATATTATACGGGAACCCAAAAATTAGGCTGTAAACATTTATCAAACCAGTTTAGAAAAATTTTTTTATAAACCTTATATCTTTTACTAGAAGCTGAAGACGTCCGTTTTTCAGAAAATTTTCTTTAACTTTGTTGAAAAAATATTCACTTCATAACGTCGGTAATGTCGGTAAGTTCGGATTTTGATATTGATATTTTTCTGTCTATAACTTTTTTTTTAACAAAGTCAGTGAAACTTTTCTGAAAAACGGGAGGCTTCAGCTTTTTGTGCAACATATATTGTTTACAAAAAAATTTTTCTTCTCTGGTTTAATGAATGTTTAAAAGTTAATTTTTGGGTTCCCGTATAATATTTTGTGCACATCTCTATTCTACCCTTTCACATTGCCTTCAGGAAAAATGTAATAAAAATTTCAGAAAGTATACGTGAACGCTTTCGAAAGTTTTAGTAACAGTGTTGTAAAAGTGTTTTTATAACGTAAAAATATACACTGTTTTTCTAGAAGTTAAAATAAAAACATCTTAAAAACACTTTTATAACGTCACGTAAAAAACGTCATAGATCAGGTTTATGGAATTAAAGAAATTTATCCAAAACCAGGGATCGAACCCAGGACCTTTCGTACTTGAGACCGATACTTTAACAACTCAACTAGTGAGTCATTTGAAATGTTACAAATTTTTTCAATTGCCACGCGGCGTTTCGGGCCGATTTCTTTCCAACTTAAATCCATTTCCCGATGATTCTACGCACGCGACAAAAGCAAGAATTTAATTACACTACTTTTTGGTAAAAGTCAACAATACCTAATTTATTTGCAGTACCGACAGCGCACAAGAGTCGCGTGCCGCCTTAATTCGTGTCAAAAAAGGTTAGGTAGAAGACTTACACCGACACTTTCGGAAATAATAATCCATTCATTAACAAAGGTAAAAGACAATATATTTTCTGACACTTACAAGTTTGATGACAGGTTCTCCGA
Organism: Eupelmus kiefferi; assembly: GCA_030522745.1. NCBI lineage: Eukaryota > Metazoa > Arthropoda > Insecta > Hymenoptera > Eupelmidae > Eupelmus > Eupelmus kiefferi. Next base: position 1,699 of record JAPYZB010003587.1, on the reverse strand, counting down.
CCTGTGGAAAGTTTGTCTCTGCGCTAGCAAGCTGCGAGGACAGCGTACACGCAGTTCACTCAATTTTCGCGTTGCAAAAGAAATATCCCTTGCGTTATCGACAATCATCCTATTGCATTGCAAAACAATAAGACGCGCTAACAAGATACGATTTACAAATATTCAATACAATACTTACGACTAGATTCGGCGGCGTACAGATGCCTGGCCCACTCGCACTTACCCTCAGCAGCACGTGTTGTTCTCATACATACATTTACTCTCGCATGCACACATTGGTAAGAGTACCCTCCCGTAAATACTAGGCGTAATTATCGCGCGCCTAATTTAAAAGCACTTTCTCGACGTCTGGGCATGCGCGGAGGGACAATGCTTTCATCTCTGCTGCCAGTGCGGCCTCTACGAATCTGCTCTTTGACCATATACTACATGGGGGAATCTAGTTAAATAAGAATGTTGTGGTTAGTTTTGCATGATAGGAGGAAGACAGAAAAGGTACAAAAGAATTTTTTTCTCTCTCTCTCGCGCAAAGTTATGATTGGTTTGTTTTGACCAATCACACATGCACAATTTAAACCAGAGTTTAAACGTAACATTTATTTTGACGATGTACTTAAATATTTAATTCAAATTAGAATAACTTTAATTTTGTATTTAGTGATATTACTATAAATTCGAAACAGTATTATTTCCTAATTTGTGCTGTGAATTTCAATTCGAGGGAAGTGCGAACAGCCAATCACAGCTCAGTCAAAGAGGCATAAAAAAGTTCCAAAACTAACCACAACTTTTTAACACGGCAGGCTTCCTCCATAAAGTATATACTCTAAGGATCTGCTCCTGGACACTACTTAACTCTACCTATAGCACAAGAGAAATATATAAGTAATTTGTGACAGTTACGTTTTCTTTATTATATGATATATTTGCATAAATTGTCTATTAGGCTGAATTTATAGCCTTATCTGGTGGTCCTGTCAAAGGCCCATCTGGTAAGTCTTAATTTTCGCCTGAATAGAGATTATGTTTACATTTATCAAACAATTAAAAAAACGTGACGATCAGAAAACGACTCACTTGACGTGAAATATCCTATATACACTAGGGGAGCTATGACCCCCTGCGCACTTCGCGCGCCAACAGAAGAACGTTAAAAAATCAAAAAATAGCCTGAGAAAGTTACAAAATAATGTAAAAACCTCTAAAATAAAGATCATTTCTTAAGATAAAGAGTAATATTTGATAAATTAGGGACAGATACCGCTAAGTATTATAAATACGACGTAAAATTAACATAAATAAAGTAAAAAATGTCAAAAAATAACGTACAAAAGTAGAAAAATATCGTAAAATCCCTCGGAATAACGGCTAGTTTTTGACATAAAGGGGGGTAATTCATAATTCAAGCGGAAATATTGCAAAATATCAGGAAAACAACGTCAAAACAAGGAAAACATCGTAAAAATTTCGAAAAATAACGTAAATACCCTCAAAATAACGGCTAGTTTCGGAGATAAAGGAGGGTGATTCATAATTTTAGCAAAAATACCGTAAAATAGCAAGAAAACAACGTCGATTCGAGGAAAATATAGTAAACATGCACTGAAAAAAAAAATTTCTTCGTTCAAATAAATATATTGTCTAGAAAGTAATTTGCTTCAATTAAGTAACGTATTACTTGAATCTAGTAAATGGCTCT
>JAPYZB010003586.1:0-10218 GCA_030522745.1 Eupelmus kiefferi | reverse complement strand
TTCTCATGGTACGGACAACATTCATAATTATAAAAAGTCTTCATTATTGTTGGTATTTTCACTTATTATTTTTTATTTTTATATATAGGCAACTAATTTCTTAATTATTTATATTTTATATTTTTAAGTTTTAATAGTATCTGGTCCCCTTAAAAACTTTTATTTGTTACGTAATAATCTTTTATCTTTCCTGTAAATTTCTTGCACACTAATTATTTTTGAAGTTATTTCAACATTATTATCTACTCTATCACTCTCAATAATACTATGACTATCAACTAAATTATTATCTTGTGTATCATTAAGTAAGTTCAAACTGAGCTCATTTTCTCCTTCCCCGGCGTAACCTGCAGTATGATTTATATTGGATTTAAATTCCAATCAAATATTACTAAAAATATAAATGCATATATATATATATATATAAATTATTGATGTAAAAGGTGAACGAAATCACTATACATTTTATACCAAATTCCATTGAAATAATAATATAAAAATGGTTACGTTAATGATAAATACCACACAGTTTTCTTTATTCACGCCAATAGTGATTGCTCAGTTAGATCTCCACCACACGATTGATGCGGTGCATGAAGTTTAAATAAATTAACTGCGCTGCTAGGAATAATTTCTTCTTCCAACAATCGTAATAATTTACCATACTCACATTCGTCTACATTTTTATTTTCATGATTATTTTCTCCAATTGTTTCTAAAGCTTTCCTTTTTTCTTAGATTTTTTAAAAAAAAAAAAAAAAATAATTTGCAGCATCGGTATTTAATTTTTATATATTTAATATTTAATTTCGGCATTGAATGTGTAAAGTCCAGTTGCTGCAAATAATTTTTGATTGTAGAATAATCATGAGAATCCAATGTTATTTTTAATACTTCTATAAACATTGACTTCTTGAAATCAATAATATTATTAACGACACGCCATTCACGTAATACTTGTTTGTACATTTCTTTTACAGGTATAAAAAATGATTTTTATTTTGTGACATATTGAATTTGTTGTTAAATCACTTTTTGGGGTTAAATTTTCAATATGTTGACAGAACTTATTTATTGTACTAGTATATCAAACTTTTAAACCTTGACTTCAAAATGTTATAAAATCATTAAATAAATGTCAAGAATGTAGGGTATTGCTTTTCTTTTAAAAGGTATATCAAGGGCAAGTATGCTTAGCGATTTTGAAATTTATAATCTGAAATTTTAATTCTTTCTTATTTATTTCCACATTAAAAAAATAATTTAGTTTTCACAGCTAAATATTAACAAAAGTATTTTCAATTATTTTTTTAAATATGACTTTATGAAAAGAAAACAATGTACTGTATTTGAAGATAGGAATAATTGAAGCATATTTTCATATCAAAAGAAAGTTATGAGCTTACCTTTAAAAAGGTATAATATTTGCAAGTATGTTTTGCGATTATTATTATTAATTTGTTGAACTTTTAATTGTTATCCTACAATAATTTGAAAACACTAAGAAAATGATTTTTATTTTATATAAGACTTAAATGACATTTTGTGGTTTAAAAAATTTTGAATTTCTTAATTAAATTATTAATGAATTTACAGGATTATTATATTACAAAAATACTGGGAGAGTGCGGCCTTCGAATGTTATCAAATCACGAAACAAATGGCAAGTACCTATATTAATTATAAAATTTAGATTTTCATTTAACAGTGAGATGGTTTGTAAATGATTTATGTATTTTGTACAATAATAGAATAATTTAGTTTCTAAAATTTTCAACGTTTTTACAAAACTATAATATTAATATGATATTATGAAATTGGTGGACGACACAGACTCATCAGACCCGGTTTGTATACGACATGATAGTGGAACCTGGCAGAACAAGGAAGATCCAGAAGAAGACGTGAAAAATGATTCACTTGCGAATTTGGAGAATCTGAGACAAGCGGTAGAAGAGCTAGTGATGGGAATAGACTGGAAGAAGGCTGGCACGGAGGCGCTCAAGGTGGCGTATTTCAGACTGGCAACGGTGTTACACCCCGGTCTGCAGTCCAGGGAGAGGGGCCGCTGACACGGCCTTGAGTGCTAAAGAAGTGGGTGAAGAAATAGCAGGAATAGTTGCAGCAATCAGGAACTACTTAGCGATCGACCTTGCCGGTAAAACGTATCGAGCGCTGTTTGACCCAGGAGCAATGGTGTCACTAGCGGGGCCAGCAGTAGCGGAGAGGTTTAGAGAAAAACTGTCGTTATCAGCGACTGGCTTAAAGGGTGCGACGGGCAAAAGATCAATAGTTTTTGACGATCTAAAGGTAAACTTGGAGGTAGACGGCATTACGAGGGAGCTGCGCTTAAAGTCGATAGAAGAGTCTGATCACGACATTATTCTGGGGATAGACTTCTGCGAAATATTCGATTGCGTCTCAAGAAACAAGAGAGACTATTAACGTGTGGAAGAAGGCGACTGGAACTGCGAACACGGATGGAGGCCAAGACATAGCGATCTACGCTGAATGTGCTGGCTTCTCTGCGTTGAACAGCAGTAGATAGCCAGAGTGGAGGGGCTGGTAAGCAAAGTGTCACCGCCTCCATCAACCACGCCTGGACTAACTCACTTGACCGAGCATCGCATCGAAGTGACCAGCCGAGAGCCGATTAAGCACTGCCTAAGAAGAATGTCGCCCAAGATACTGGAAATCGCGCACAAAAAGGTCAAGAGGATGTTTGAAGAAGGAATCATTGAGAAGTTATCCAGTGATTATAATAACGCCCCAGTTTTAGTCAGAAAATCCAATGGCGAACCGAGATTTTGCGTCGATTATTGCGAGCTTAACAAGGTCACCAAGAAGGATGCGTACCCACTACCGAAAATGGACACGATTATAGACAAATTGCGTAAGGCCAAGTATATATCGAAGATCTATTTGCGCCAGGCGTATTATCAAGTTCCGATTGAGGAAGCGAGCAAGAAGTACACAGCGTTTAGCGTGCCAGGGTAAGGGCCATGGCAGTTCAAGAGGGTGCCATTTAGACCCACTAACGCACCAACGATGTGTCAGCACCTAATTGATGCTCTATTTGGCCCAGAGCTTGATCCATATGTGTTTGGCTACTTAGATGACATCATCATCGCCACGGAAGATTTCGAGAATCATCTAGAATAACTGGGGGTTGTATTATTGCGCTTAGTGAAGGCATGATTGCTGGTGAACAGAGATGAATGTGAACTCTGTTTCTCGGAGGTGAAAAACCTAGAGTTTTTACTGGATAGCGAGGGACTTAGGCCTGACCCAGAAAAAGTAGAGCCCGTAGCGAACTACCCACCACGAAGATTATTAGACTAATTGCGCAGATTCCTCTGCATGTTAGGATGGTACTCAAGATTCATCGAGGGAGATTCAGAGAAAAAGATACCGCTTGTCAAGTTATTGCGTAAGGGGGGGAAGAGTTTAAGTGGGGCGATGAACAACAGGAAGCTTTTAAAGGACTGAAGAGAGCCCTCACTATAGCGCTTGTGTTATCCCGCCCCGACTTCAACCACTCAATCGAAGCGGTGGTAACGCAAGAGAAAGATGATGACGAACAATCAATAGTGTACATTGGGAGGGTATTGTTAACAGCCGACAAAAACTACACCACCACCGAACGAGAATGCTTAGCGATGATATAGTCGATCAAGTAATTTTAGACATACCTGGAGGACTACGAGTTCAAAGTCATTACGGATCATAGCGCGTTAAAGAGGTTGTTTGGATTGAAGGAGCCTAGCGGTCGGCTAGCGAGATGGATCATCGAAATGCAACAATGGCGCTTCGAGATCATTTACCGAAAGGGGGCGCAGCACCAAGTCCCAGATGCCTTGTCGCGACTATATGAGCCATAAGACGAAGTGGCGGGATTCTCGGAAATAGCGGACGAAGAATACTTGGAGTTACTCAAACGAGTACAGGAACCTCCAAACAAATACCCGAAATGGCGCACTAAAGACGAATGTTGTACAAATTTGTAGCGAACGAGTTATTAGACCTGTTAACAAATAGCGAAGAAGGATGGAAGTTAGTAACTCCGGCTGAGAAGAGAGAGAGAGAGAGAGAGTAATGAACGATTCGCACTGTCTAGCGTCATCCGGTCATCTCGGCATAGAGAAGACTTACGACATAGTAGCGCGAGACTACTACTGGAAGAGAGTGTGGTACGATGTACAGAGATATGTGAGAGGATGTCCAGAACGCCAACGATTCAAGGTAGTTCAGACAGCTCCACCAGGATTGATGAGTTATCGCATAGTAGAGCGCCCGTGGGCAATGGTAGTCGCTGACTTAATGGAATTTCCGCCCAGTAAAGCCTGCTACAAATACGTAGTTGTATTCCAGGACCTTTTTACGCGCTGGGTTGAAATGAAACCCTCGGAAACCGCTGATGAAAAATCGGTAGTGACGGCCCTTGAGGAGCTGATTCTTTTCTTTTGAGAGACACCGGAATACTTCCTCACGGGCAACGGAGAAGAATTTGACAATAAGCACCTCGAGGCGACCCTTAGCGAATATCGCGTTAAACATGTAACTACACCTCGCTACCACCCGCAGGCGAACTCCGTGGAACGAAGCAACCAGACCTTGAAGACCATGATAGCGACGTATGTGGGTAACGATCACAGAGACTGGGACCAACATCTACACGAATTTAGACACGCCGTTAACACGGCCATGCAAGCTAAGTTGCGCACGTCCCCCGCATTTGTAAATTACGGGAGAAATCCCAGACCCGTGAAGCACTTGCGCAGAGAGATAGAGGAGAGGCAGCCGCTAGCAAATATGTACCCGGAAATATGGAAAGACAGGATGAAGAGGCTGGACGCATTGCGAAACTTAGTAGCGAAGAACATCGATACAGCGCGGAAGAAGCAGGAGAAGTACTACAATCGGTGTAGGAGGGACGCGACTTTTAATGTGAGGAATTCAGTATTGCGCCGGACGCAAGTACTCTCTAACGCCGCACAGAAATTTTCTGCGAAATTAGCGCCTAAGTACGAGGGTTCTTTCGAGGCGGTCGAAGTAAAATCACCGTCTGTATACGTGTTAGGAGCAGGATCGTGTTGGCGAATCGCGACGGTGCACGTGTCCCAGATTAAGACGTATATCCCTCCGCGCGGACAACCCGATCTCGTAGCGAACCCACTAACAACTTCTGAACCTGGTTTAGGGTAGCGATGACCGCATGCTTGAACTCAGTTTCTGCTTCACTGGCTTATTATTTTTTTTTTTTGTTTTGCTTGCGCTTACAGGTAAGATGAGGTCATTCTGGTGCCGTCTATCAGCAGAGAGGCAGGGGAACTACCGCCCATTCCCAGAGTTCCAGCCTCCCCCAATGCCGCAAATGCCGCATTGCCACCGCCAGCCCGTAGCGCCGACAGTGCGATACCTCCTACCGCACCCACGAATAGCGCTGACAGTGACCTGCCTCCGCCGCCATCCGACCCAACACCCACCATCTCTAGTTGGGTGGATGAGCTCGAGGCCATGCTCCTTGAGAACATGGTCCGGATGAAGCGGCTAGAAGAGGAGGAGAAGGCATTCGCGGAGGAGAAGGCACGAGAAAGGGAAAGAGAGATGAATGCGGCGGCAGACCGCTAAATGGGCCGATGGAAGACGAGCGCTCGTCCAGAGGTAGCTGCGATGCGCAGACCGCAGTCCCTGGACACGACTGTAGAGGATCCGAAGGGGTCCGCTACTCCAACACCGGACACCGGCAAGCCTCTTTCTGCCCCTACCTCGATTACCCCGGAACAAGGGCTTGAGACCGGGCGACCGACTCCTCTCCGCCAGGCCGTGCAGTCGGCGGAGCAATCGTCAACTGGATCCACCCCAAGCCCAGAAGACCCGGCGCGAGAGGAGATGCGCCGTAAGATGGCCGAGCGACCCAAAGAGAGGCGGAGGGCTTAGGAGACCGGAGCGATTCCACGACGCCTGGGTCCCCCGTTCCGCTTTAAATCCCACTGGTAGCGCCGACTGCGAGAGGAGCACGGGGGAGTGCAGAAGAAAGAAAGAGTAGAGAGGCCGAGGAAGACCTGGCGCAGCTTCTGGCGAAGAGCGCGAGCCAGGCACCATTGCCACCACCTCCTCATCGGCCGGTCCCCCCAGCATCCAGCCGACAGAGAGAGAGAGAGAGAGAGAGAGAGAGAGAGAGAGAGACAGAGAGAGAAGAGGAGAAAGGAGGTTGATGGCGTTCGTTTCTCCATATTTTCGGCAAGAAACTACGTAGAGGTAGTTACTTGTCAATGCCGTGAGTCCAAAGAACATTTACTTTGGGGCTCACATCTTATTCCTCCACTGGTTACAAACCTATAAAAGAAGGGACCACGTCGCGGATCCGCGAAAAGGCGGTTTCCGTGGGCGTACGGCACAGGCGAAAATATAATAATGAAACAATAAAAAATAAAAGATTTTTAAACGTAATCTAATCGAATGACTTGAATATTAAAAAAAAAAGAAGTCTACGGAATGAAGGGAGAAGCATAGAAAAAAAGCAAAGAGGCGAGACGCGAAAAAGAAGCGAGATCTTAATTTGCGTTTTGTTAAAAAAAAAGGTTTTCTTGTTAAAATCTTAATATAAAAAAAATAAATTCATTAAAAAATAGTTTTATTTCCTTTATTCGAAAACATTTTCCGCAACTAATAAAGCCAAAACATTTGACGCCCAACATGGGGCATTTGAAGCTTAATCTTATTTAGTGCGGGATCTGGAGTGGGAAAGGGTTTGCAGTCAATCTTAATGCCGAAAAGGCACTCTACAACTATTTGGGAGGATCCGCTAGCAAAAAGATCGCATAACAAGGCATCACGATCAGGTGATGGTGACAATGACGCGCCGTTTGATGCCAACATGCGACCGCCCGATAACTTGGAGCTGCCTGTAGCTCAACACACCCGAAAATCAAAGCATATTGCTGATGACCTTCTTCATCCCGACGCCGTGCGGCCGCTGGTGAACGTTGAACCGCCTGCAGTTGGAAGCTCCATGATTTTGCGCTTCAAGCGCCTTGCTGGTCAGCCTCCGGACAGCGTTGAATCGGCTGCTGCTAGAAACTCTAACACTTTGTGCTTTAGACATTCCGCTTCTTTCAGTGGTCACAACGATGTGCAGCCGCTGGACGACGTTGAGCTGCCTGCATCTAGAGGTACCAAGACGTCAAGCTCTAGGATCCCTGTCCCTCGACTCACTCGCCACGACGCGTTGCAACCGCTGGTCAGCGTTGAGCCGCCTGCAGCCCGAAATACCGAAACGTCGCACTCTAAGCACCCTGCTTCCTCTGCTCACCTCGACGATGTGCAGTTGCGGATTACGATGAGATGCTCGCAACTCAAGACCTCGAAACTTCATGCTCCAGGCGCACTGCTTCTCACCTTGCTCGTCACGGCGAACTGCCGTTAATGCAGTTACAGCTATTAAAGCTTTAAGAAGTATGGGGCAATTAAACAGTCCTGAATTAACTAGAGACATTTTGAAAAAGATTCCAACATCTATGCTGCAAGAATATGCACGTTATGCGACTGCAATGAATGATGGAAAATCCGAACTAGAAAAGCTAGCAGAATTTAGGTTAAAAGAAAGTAAAATCGCATCTGAAGCTGAGATTGTTGGCTTACATAATGATCCTCCTGTTGATTCCTCGGTTTTAAACATTAATGAAAATATTAAATATGCTTATTGTGGACGAATGAATCACAAACCTGCATCGTGACGTGAGTTTGCTCGTGAAACCCGACAGGAGAGATCGAAAATTGCAAGAAAACTCAAATTTTGTTATAACTGCTTAGGACAAGATCATTCTCGCGTTTCTTGCAAAGTTAAGGGATGCGATATGTGTAGTCGACATCATCATTCCTTATTACATTTTATGCCGATAACAAAACCTTCTTCTAGTACCGCGGATGAAAAAACGGGCATAGCATCCACTGTAGAATCGTCAAATACTAAGTTAAAAAACGTTGCTACAGTAAAAAATCAATCTCCTGATTGACTATATGATAGAATCTATTTTAAAATCATTCCAATAAAAATAACTAACTCCTCTAAATCAAAATCAATATACGCGTTTCTAGATGAAGGTACTGCTGTATCTATAATCAATGAAAATGTCGTCAAAGCAAGTAAAATTTAGATGTTTAACGCTGATATATCTTTAAAGTCTATTAGTCAAGAAGAACCTGTAGCTACGGTTACTAAAAAAGCTAACTTCACAATTAAATGTTCCACGACTTCGTACTATTTAAAAAACGTTTTTGTTGTAAAAGATCTCGCTTTGTCTCTGCAAGAATTAACTCCAGAAAGGGTGTCCCGAGATAAGGTAAGGGCCAGTGGCACCTCTCCGATTTTTTCAATCTGATTACATATTCTGATAGGTAAATGAAAAAAAAATTTTTTGCCCCCTACCGCGCATTTCCAGCCACAATATATCTCCTTAAATCGCTAAAAGTAGCTATTCCAGAGGTACATGCTATAACATTACACGCATTACAGAATACTAACATAATACATATCAATAAGCTACAACGCTGCAACCCTGCATAGGAAAATAGCATTTCCTGTTTGCAGGTCCGGATTAGGCAGGTAGATTAAACTATGTTTGCGCATAGCAATCACCAGCCGAAATAACAAAACACAAAACACACAAATACACACACATACACGCAACACTCTCAGACACTCATGTGCCTCAGTCGACATTTTACAATATATTCTATAAAATTTATATAAAATTAATATAAAAACAGTAATATATAAAAATAGATGATTCTTAGAATTAATACATATTTATAATTTTTCAAATTCATTACATTGATTTTGATAATTCTATATTGATATCTTTCTATTCATTATTTTTTATCCAGACTTTCAGTTTATTAATAGTAGATCCCTTAGTCCTATCAAGTGATTTGTATTCATTAGCAAGTCTGTTGAAAATACCTATAGCTCGTAGATAGCTATTTTTATTGCTAATTGCTTTATGAGTTTTCGGTGGAATTATTAATTTATGCCTTGTTTTACTTCCAGAGTTGATGTATGATTCTCTTAAATTATTATAATCCTAAAGCAAACTTTTGAAAGCGAAAAGTTGCCTTAGATTCATTGGGTTGTCTGTATTAAAAGTATTTTTATTTATTATTCTTAGTATTCGCGTTTGTATATTTTGTAATAATTGTAGCTTGTTCATATATGCACCTTCCTATGCTATAATACTGTAATTAATAATACTATGAAAAAAAGCATAATACATTATTTTTAGTGTCTTACCATCCATATATTTGGAAGTTTTTTCAAATATAAATATAAGGTATCTAGTTTTTTTTCATAAGGTATTCTATAGATAGTCCCATTTCATATTATAATCAAAAATAACACCTAAATATTTATTTCTATTAACTCTCTTTATTATATCATTGTTAATTTTTATTTCAAATTTTTTTGGCACACTATCACAATAAATTCCAAAGGTTATGTATACCGTTTTTCCTATTTTTAGTGTTAATTCATTTAGAGCAAGCCATATCGTTACATCTTTGAGATATTTGTTAAGTTTGAATTGTACACCAGTCCAAGTTTCCCCAGTAGCTATTATTGGCATATCGTCCGCATATGATAATATGGTGTCATGTTGCATTTTTGTTAATAAGTCATTTATTTATATAGATTATAAATAGTAACGGGCCTAAAATAGTTCCTTGTGGAACTCCCGTGTTTAGAGTTTCAAATTCACTTTTATTTTGATCCATTCTAACTTTTTGATTTCTGTTATTTAAATAACTGGTAATTAATTTGTGTGGGTTGCCTCTTATTCCGTATGAAAAAGTTTATCTAGGAGAATTTTATGATTTACTGTATCAAAGGCCTTTGCCAGGTCCAGGAAAGCAATGGCTATAAGTTTACTTTGGTCTAGTTTATCGTAAATAGTTTTTGTAATGTAACTTAATGCATCTTTTGTTCCTAAGTTCTTCATGAAGCCAAATTGTTATTTACTTATTATATTACATTCCTTTATAAAATTGAGAATTCTATTGTGGATTATTTTTTCCAAAATCTTTGCTATGTTTGATATTTAGGATATGGGCCTGTAGTTACTTATATCACTCCTTTTCCCAGCTTTATATATAGGTACAACTTCAGCTGATTTTAGAGCATCAGGCCAGATCGATGTCTCAATACAGAGATTAAAAATTGTT
>JAPYZB010003585.1:0-10218 GCA_030522745.1 Eupelmus kiefferi | reverse complement strand
AAACTGTGTAAAATATATTTTTAAATCTAAAATAGTCTAGTTTTACGCATAATCAAATGAATTAATTTCAGTGAAAGTACCAATTTAAATTTGTCCTATTATAATTGACTTAAAAGTAAAAGTTTGTACATATATTTTATGAATAGAAGAATTTTATTAAAAATTACAATACTGTATCTAATAAAAGTAATGCGGGCATGCAAGTATGATAAAAATTATTCTATGATACTTAGAAATGTAACATTTTTGTAGTAAACTTATCTTGAAAAAATTATAGTTGTATTATTGAGTACGTTTGTAGGAGTAATGCATTCAAAAGATTCCATAATTATTTTATAATTTATTTAAGAAATTTTTTAATATAATAATTATATTATAATATAATTTTATAATAGTAATATAAAATTCATAAAAAGTTCATAAAAAGAAAGTTTATAAATACTTAATTCCGAATAGACTTTTCTGTACACTCACAATACTTTACTAATACTTCGTAATAATTCATGTTTTACTTTTATTAAAAAATATTGTTTGTACGTTTTTCAGAAAATTTAACTTTAAGATAGTTGTGTTGCATAAGTTGTTCATAAAATATAACAGGATAGAGAATCGCAAAAAATTGTTGGCAAAATTAGTTTCCATATTCAATAATACTCTTGACAAATTTTAGATTGATTCACCGTTTTCATTTTGAGATATGATCAAAATCCCTTTCATTGAAGAGCTTTTTACATTAAGTATATTTAACTGACATAAAATTCGATTAAACCAAGGAACTGTTAAGGGATAAGCTAAAACTGGAAACGATGAATTAATCTGAAATTTTGTAAGAGTAATCTAGAATAAAAAAATTAAGTTACTCAAAGGTTTATACGCTTAATTTAAATTCTTTTATATTCTCCATTTAATTAAATTATGAACAATTACCCATTTTATTATTTATTATTTCTATTATTGTATTATTTATTTTATTATTCTGTTTTATTATTTTGAACAACTATCTATATGTTGCAGCACTACTACCTTATATTGTTAATATTAAAATGTTAAAAACTTGCTTAGGTGTATAAAATTATATTTTTTGTGCTAAATTTTTTCTCATAAAAAAACGTTTTATTTTAACCTACAAAATTTGTTACGCACTTTGACTCGCTACACCAGAGGGTGTACATTTTAACTTTTTTCTTAATTTTGATATCATTCCGTTTTTCTTTCTAATCTGTGCTTGCAAATCCCTTATAATAGAATAATATTCAGCGTTTTGTAAGTGCAGTTTTTCATTGTTATTTGTTAAAAGATTAATCATATTACTTATCTCTAGATCATTTCCAATTTTCAAATTTTTTAAAAGATTACACGCTGATGAGCGAAAAAAAGGATTTTCGTCAGTTGATTTTCTAAGCACTTGTATCTAAAAATTTAAGAAAATAATATAATTAAAAGTTTATAAAAAAATAGTCCCTTAGACTTGTAAGTTTTATGTTTGAAATAGTTTGATCAAGTTCCTCATTAATTGTTATAGAATTATATGTATACTTATATACATTTTATTGCGTATTTAATTCTTACCCATAACGGATAGAACTGTACGAGAAAAGCTGGTATGCATCCTTGTTTTTTTAATTTCGTTACCCATATAAAAAATTCGGTTGATGTTTTGACATAAAATAACAGTTCAAATAATACAATTCCAAAACTGTATATGTCGCTCTAATTAAAAAAATTTGTCATTAATTTAAGATTCATTATTAATGTTAGATTTAAATGTTAAAATATTTAAGTTTATCAAGTACCTTGAAATTACAAGTTTTATTTGCTTGTTCGGGAGCTTCATACATGACTGTTCCAAAATTATCACTATGATTATTTTTTTTAGAAGAACATGCCAAACCGAAATCTCCCAATTGGACTTGTAGCTCATCTGACTTCATTGAGATAAAAATATTGTTTGGCTATGGCAGAATAAAAAGATTATTATCTAAATAAAATAAATTCGGCCTTTATTTAGGCAAACTTACATTGATATCATGATGGACTATATTCATTTTGTGAATGTAACTTAGACCGCTAAGAATTTGAGTTCCAATTGAATCTATCGTTTGTACAGAAGAAAAACTATTTCTTTCATCCAACCATTTACGCAAATTTTTCGTGCATAAATTCATTTGTATGTACAACATTATTTTCGGATGTTTCTGAAATTAAATATGTATTTAATTGATTATATTGGAAAATTTCAAAAACTTTTGCAAATTTTTCTTTAATAGTTTTTCTATTTACAACTTTTTCAGACAAAGAATATCTTACAAATTTATAATTAAATATTGAATTTTTCGACTCATAATATTCGTTTAAATGTATTTTAAATTTTCTTTTAATTTTTAAAAAATGTTTCAAGTTGCTCACTAATAAATACACCTTAATAATTAATTAATTTAACTAAAGAAAAGATGTTTTTGTTTTAATTTTTTACTCACAATTTTTTCTTTGGAATGGTTATTTTCTAATATTATTTTGCTCTCAGAATTTGTTCCTTTACTACTTATTGTTTCAGTTTCACTCGAAGATGATTGTAAATCCTGCTCACTATCATCTAAAACTGGTTCTATCCAAGCTTGTTTATACACCACTATATTCGCGTGATGTAATTTAGCCAAAATCGTAACTTCTTTTAAACTCTGAGCTATGTCTTTCGTGCTCGAACATTTTATTTTAATCTTTTTAATAGCATAATGTACCTGATCCAAAATATGTTGGGCCTTGTAGACGGTTCCGTAGCTGCCAGAACCTATACGATCTATTTCTTTAAATTTCTTTTGATACATTGATTCATAATATTCAAGAAATCTGAAATCAAAATTATCTCTGAAATCGAAATTAGTTTTATTTATATTATAAAATAGTTGTTAATATATAATATACATATGCACCTTGCTGATGTTGTCACTTTATCATCTACCAAGCCGCGTTGAACTCTGAATAAGCTACTCAAAGCACTGAAAATTCTTTTTTCAGTAAATTCAAATTCTATCGTTTTAGCGTCAATATTATTTATGCTTATGATGTCACTAAAAACTGTAAGTAATATAAATAATACAAAATTTATATTCATAATTGGAACAAGAATAAAAATTTTAAATTTCATAATTTTATGTTTTGTTTATGTTATAATAATTTGTAAAAATACATACTTCTTAGTACATAATCACCACGCTCTGAATCTTTATTCAAAAGCACAAATAGTATTCTCTCCATTTGTTTCTTAAAACGTTTAAAATAATGTACTTTTGTATCTTCTATTGGAACTTCCACACCATTTCGTCCTTTAAGTAAAAATTTATTATACTTCTATTTCTTATAATGTTTTAGTAATTGAATTATGAAATAAAAATGTAATAAAAAATACCAATATTTCGACTTCTGACTAGTGTACTTTTTGATGTATTACTCTTAGAACTTTTATTTTCCATTTTTCTAGTATTCTAAAATTAGAAAACATATATTTTGTAGTATTTCTACAATGGATATTAAAAGTTAAAAATCAGTTTATACTACTCTCTAAAGGTTAAGGAGTAAATCCGTGTCAAAATTTACCCGTTAGCGAGACTTCGCCTTATAAGGAATAAATCTCTATAAATCAAAAAATTACCTCCTTATAACAAGGGGAAAATATTAAATTTTAATCCTTATGAGGGGTAAATACTTGATTTTATAATATTTATAAGGAGTAATTTTTTTGATTTCGAAGATTTACTCCTTATGAGTAAATTTTTGGATTTCAGAAGTAAATTTAAAAATACTCCTTTTAAGGACTAAATTTTGACATGGATTTAGACTCCTTAACTTTTAGAGAGTAGTTTTATATTTTATTTACATAAAACTTTCTTTAATAATAATATATTTTACATTTTTTTTATTTTAGCACTATTTTTTTAATTATACAATAAATTTTTAAAAAGGACGTTATTTAATTAAAAAAACACATCCGAAACGTCAGCAATGAAAAATAAACTTTGGTTCACGGAGATCAACAGAGTCATTATTTCTTCCTTAAACTACTTCGGAGCGAACAATAAATTCAATCAACCTCTTATACCAAACTAGTGAAAAAAACTGCCTATTATTTGTTTAAAACTTGTAATACGTACTGAATTGAATACAATTTCATAATAAAAATTTGTAAATTCTTCAATAAATTATGCTTAATTTTAGGATTTGAAGTGTTTGTAACTTTGATATAATATGAAGTTAGCGAAAAAAAAATTGTAAATCATAAATAAAAAGATTTTTTGAAAGTTTGGTGGGCCAAACCTTTATTTAATTCAAAATATAAGTTACTAAGAAAAAAATTCTTTAAACTTAGATATAACAATCTTTTTGTGATATTTATGTTACACTCTGAAAATTATTTTTTAATATATCTTTTGTGACATTTTCAAAGTAACACAAAGTTATAGCAGCAAAAATGAACAAGATTACTCATTGTATAATTATAAATTTTTTTTATGGAAATTTATATCAGATTTGAAAATTTATTTTTAATAGATGTAATTTTTAAGTTAAAAATTGATATGAGGATTTGTGAATCTCTCAAAACATTGCCAATCAAGCTTGAATGAATGAAGATACATCTAAGTTTGCTCAAAATTGTTGGACAGTTTCTCTGTGTCAATGTGTTGTTTTAATCAAAAACAATGTCTTAATTTTCGAAAATTTGATATAGAATTTCAAAATATTAAAGAAACAAACAAGAGTTTACATGGCCTGAAATAAAAAAATTCATATTTTAAAAACACAATTATATTCTTAAAAATAAACTACGTGTGCCAGGTTGACAGAAACTTCATTCAATAATTTATTTTTCTTAATTTACATTTTTGATATTGTATTATCTATGATATATACATGCTGTAAAGCCATTATTGCAATTTTTATACTATATGCATTAAATCAAACTACTACCCTACCTTGTTAAATTATCACAAAATATTTTTGGAGTATTCTTTGTAAACTGATACTGTGTGCAACAGTTTCGGCACTTTTAACTTTTGACAACTAGCAGCGTCTTCTCTTTCGTACATGGAGTCGCTATACTCTCGCAGACTCTCGGTTCTCCCACTGCAATCTCCGCTCTGCGTGTACCGCTCCGGTTGCACTTTGTTTTTATGAAAGGCTTTTTCACGCTTAAAGCAATGAAAAAGCTATCACTCCTCAAATTCTTCTATATTTATTTTGTATGCTTTACAGAGAAATGTAAGAACTAGCGATGGTATACAGTAGAATATTCTAGCAACTACGTAGTTTTGTCACCCTGTGGACAAAGACTGAACTATACTAATATTAATACTTTTTTTACTTGCAAACCAACGCCTCTTCGCCGGTGAAATGCAACTCCATCTGTGCGGCAACAAAGCTACTGCTCCGTGCATTCGGGCGAATTTTCATGCATCGGTCAGTTATGTTATTTTCAAATTATATTTTGTTTAATACATAATATAACTAGAATATATTTTTTTAAAAGCTTTCGTATTTTTTGTAAATAACATTTAGTTTTTTGTCTTATTCTTTCATTGAACAGTAATATAATCGATAAACTTTTTTTTAATTAAAAGTAATTTTTATCTAATTATGGTAACGGAGGTAACTATTGCTCGATGCATTAATTTGCAAAAAATTATTTATAACAAAATTAACAGGACAAAAGAATTAAATAGTGGTAAATTAAAAAAAATGATAGAACTTTTACTCTATAATATCACATACTTTAATATGGTACGGATCTTGTTGTAAACGTGAAGTTCTAAATCTTTTATTCTGCTAATATATGTTAAAACTGTATGTATCTATTAAGACATTTAAAAATCACGGATTTTTTTTAGTGACTAAATTTCATAAAATTATTAATACGCAGTAGAAAATTCTGCGTTTTATGCAAATTGATGCTTAATAGACAAAGTGTGTGTAAATTTACTACAAGTTTTCTGTGTAATTAAAACATAGAATTTGCTTCTAATTGACATTAATTTTGTGTTAATTTTGTGTAATCAAATTTTATTACGCAGTAAACTAAACTACACAAAATTTGTGAAAAATTATTTTAAACATTTTCCGTGTGAAACATGCCAGTATTCAATATTTGTGTATTTAATTTTTCTACATCACGTTTAAATACAAAATGTGTGTTTAACTGTGATCCAATTTTTAACTGTGTACACACTTCTTTTAAAGTTATTATAGTAATCTACAAAGAATGAAAGTGTTTTAAAGTACCTTATATTGGACAATTAATTATCGAAATTAAATTTTACCGATAACTAAATATATATATTTTAAAAAACTTTATTAAACTGATTGATACTATAAAATGAAAACAATTGATAATACCGTCATTTTTCAATTTATCCAATTGATTTTTATTAAACAATTTTTGATTTCACAGAAACATAGAAGGGAAGGAAAGCATAAAAAAATCAATTAAAAAAAAAAATATATACATATATTTACAAATTGATGTTAATACATTTTTGACATTTTACAATAATTTTTACAGGTACATGATTGTGCCTAGATCTACAGAAAAATATGTACATACATTTCTTATTTCTAATCTTATTTCTATCTTTTATTACAGTCTTATGAAATACAAATATAAACTAACAAACACATAAACTAAAGTCAATTATCATTAAGTACTAAGGTACAAACGTAAGATAAATACCATAAAAGTATAAAATTAAGTCTTTAAAAAAATTTTTACTTTTAAATAAAGTCATAATTAAATAATTATTGCAAAGTTTATTGAATCTATACTTTTTAAAGTATTTAAAAAAGTTTATATCTCTACTATAAAATAAAAAAGTACAAAAAATTATAAATTTAACTTAAAACTAAAAATTATTGCTTTTAAAGTTTACTCTTATAATTAAATTGAATCTAATCTACTTGATCTTATGTGCGATTCGATGTAAAGTTTCTTCTCATCTTCGTATTTTTTAATCTGCATTTGTAACATGCTATTTTCATCTCTTAATTTATCATTTTCAGCCTGTAAATTAGCGATTCTTATATCGTAATTAGTTTTCAAATACTCTAAAAGATTTTCGGCTGACGCTCGCTGATCAGGATTTTCATGTAGAGTCATTTTTAATAGATGGATCTACAAATATAATTAATTATTAATACTTGTGCATATATTTATAGTACAATCATTAAACAAATAAAAACAAAAAATTAAAATATAAGTGAAAAATATTTAAAGTATTAAATGAAAGAATCTTACCCATTCTGGACTTAAATCATCGGGTACTTGACCCTTCTTGAAACTTTCTACTTTTTTAGAGCGTTCCATCCATGAACCCATCGGAATAAGTAATTCAAATAAAATAATTCCAAAACCATATATGTCACTCTACATGAAGATCAAAAAAATTATAATACTAATTTGTGTAATTAATTGTAGTTAAAAAATTGTATACCTTTGGATTACATTCCTTATTTAATTGTTCAGGAGCGACGTATAAAGGAGTGCCCAATTCTTGACTATGAAATTCCTTTTGTGAAATACAAGCTAGGCCAAAGTCTCCTATTTTAATTTGAAGTTCTCCGGATACCTCTGATATAAAAATGTTGTTTGGCTGAAAATAATGATTTTTCATTATTATTTACTAATTAAATTTACTTATTTTTCTACTTTTATTAAACTCACATTAATATCATGATGAACGACTTTCAAGTTATGAATGTAACTTAAACCACATAAAATTTGAGATGCGATTTTTTCAATGACAGATAATGGTGATCTTTCGGTTCTACCATCCATCCATTGACGTAAATTTTTATCGCACAAGCTCATCTGTATGTATAAAATCATCTGCGTTTCGTTCTGTAATTAAACAATAAATAAATTTTTTTATTTTATGTTTTAGATGATATAAAATCTTCTGTTATCAGTATGGATGTGGAAACCTATTTTTTCTAATTTAATTTTCAATTTTTCAAAAATTTATCGTTGTCATACTATTGTTTATAATATTAAAAAAATAATTGAACAGCGTAATGAAGTAATTATCTAAAAATTAAAAAATAAATACAAAAAATAAACAGAAAAAGTTGGGTTTCCATATTTTTTTTATAACAGATAGGGTTTTACATAAACTCAAATGAAATATGTTAAATGATGTATATACCAGACTTTCCGAAGATTCTCCACTAGACTTTCCCGTATTCAGGGTCAGAGATTTGCATTTATTTCCTATGGTTCTAAAAAATACATCATTATCATTGTTTATCACATCTAGATATGAGGAATTCCTTGTTGCTGTCCTCGATGATGACGGAAAAGGTCCTTTGTCTTCAGTTTTAACAGTCTCTATCCAAGCCTGCTTGTATGTGACCACATTAATATGATTAAGCTTAGCAAGAGTTTTGACTTCTTCCAAACTTTTCAAAATCATTTTAATGTCCCATTCCTTTAAGAGTATTTTTTTAATGGCGTAATTCATTTCATCAAGCAAATGTGCAGATTTATAAACATCACCAAAACCGCCTGATCCTATTAGAGATATTTCTTTGAACTGTTCTTTGTACGGAGACATGTAAGAATTCAGAAGTCTGAAAAGTTAATTATTATCATTTTATAATGAAATTTTTAAAAAACATCATTGAAAAAAATTTTTTTTAATTACCTTGCATCTTCTATTGTATTATTATTGGCATTTACCGCGATGTCTCTTTTAATTTTAAAAAGATTGTTTAGTGCACGCATAATTCGTTGTTCAGTAATTAAAAGAGTGACTCTTGTTATATCATCATCTGCATCTATAAGACTGTTTATTCGGATAATATCACAAATTACTGTAATTAATCAAATTATCGTTAATACTTGAATATTCTCAATTTTATTTAATTTTATATGTACTAACATTAGAGTATCCCACCTTTGGGTCACGGATTCCGATGAAATATTACAAAATGATTGTTCGACCCAAACTATGAGACACGTATACATCAGCGTTTATTGAATGGTGCCGTTAGCCCTAAGTATGTATTGTCAATTTAACCGTAGAATTTATATTTAGTTTAAACAAATTCTTAATAAACATTTATTATGAATAACATAAAATTAAATGAAACAAGCTTCAATTTGCCGTTTTTAGAATTAAGAAATAATGATTAGAACCAAAGTTATGCTTCTTTGGGGGAGGGGGGTCTTGGGGGTCTAAAAAATCGATTTCGGGTTTGTTTTGTAAAATAAAAGAATAATATCACGAGAATATTGTGTCAACATTTCAGGTCAATCGGAACAAAACTCACGAAGATACGTCGCATTATTTATTACGTCCTTAGAAGTAAGTATGGCTCAAGTGACTACCTTTGTAATTTTTTACTCGAGAAAACTTTAAACGCGTTTTTCTCAAATCGATGTTTTTAAAACCGGTGCACACTGTATCTTCGAATCTACTAAACCGATCTTTCCCAAATTTTGTACACTATTTCTATGGATAATTTACCAGGTAGCAACTTCAAGATTTTTTTTTTTAATTATTATTTAAGATATTACAGTAACAATCGCCGATTTTTACTCAAAAATCGCTCTTTTTACCTTTGTGTTACAAAAAAATAGAAAAAAAAGCTCGACGTTGCGACCTAGAGAAACTCATAAACTAAAGAAAAAACTTTAATTTTTTTACTGAATAATTATAAAATTCCTAGGTCGGAGTTTAGTCAGCTTGTGATGCACTTTTATAGCTTAGCTTTAAACAAGCATAACTTTGGTCCTAATTATTAATTCTTGATTCTGAAAACGGCAAATGAAGCTTGTTTCATCTAGTTTAATGTTATTATTTACTAGATATTTATTAAAGATTTGTTTAGGCTAAATAATCCACGCTTCGATAAGAAGTTCATTTTTTATATTTTCTTTAAAATACGACTGCAAGTGCTCATAACTCGAGTACTTCAAAGCGCTAGGCCGTACAACTACGGCTTTGCTCATATTTTTGTACCTAAAAACATATCGCAAAGTTTCATTTAGATCTGTGTAGAGAATTATTTCAAAAGCCATTTTAAGTGCAAGAAATGAAGTTAAAAGCTTCATTATATAAGAAGTTACAAATAAACGTAAATTAATAGTATATTATGTACCAAGGGCGCAAAGTGAGCTTTTTTAGACCGAGTGTGAAATTTGCAGTACGAGTCAAGGCGAGCCAGCACGAGCCG
>JAPYZB010003584.1:0-10219 GCA_030522745.1 Eupelmus kiefferi | reverse complement strand
CGTAAACCCACGTTACCATATGGCGCGCGCGCGCGCGTGTGTGTATGCGTGTGGGTGCGGGTGTGGGTGAGGGTGTGGGTGTGAGTGTGGGTGCGGGTGCATGTGTGGGTGTGGGTGTGGGTGTGGGTGTGGGTGAGGGTGTGGGTGTGGGTGTGAGTGTGGGTGCGGGTGTGGGTGAGGGTGTGGGTGTGAGTGTGGGTGCGGGTGCGGGTGTGGGTGTGGGTGTGGGTGTGGGTGAGGGTGTGGGTGAGGGTGTGAGTGTGGGTGCGGGTGTGGGTGTGGGTGTGAGTGTGTGTGCGCTGACGTATGTATGCCGTGTATGTAGTATATCTATATATAGCATGTTGGATTAAATGAAAACTTTATAAGGGGATTAAATCTACTGCCATCAAAATATTGCATCTATAATACATTGCAATTACTATATCAATTTGCATATAGTTTAAAAGAACATGAGTTAGGAAAACCAGAATTGTTTTTAACATTTTTCTTTCGTTCAGTTTAAAGATTAAGAAAAAAATTTGAATAAATCAATAAAATAAATGTCAAATATACTGAAAAAAGGATTTGTTGTTAAATCACTTTTTGGGGTTGAATTTTCAATATGTTGACAGAATTTATTTATTGTACTAGTATATAAAACTTTTAAACCTTCACTTTAGAATGTTATGAAATTATTCAATAAATGTTAAGAATGTAGGGTATTGCTTTTCTTTTTGAATACATGTAGAAATAATAGAAATTAGAAGCTTACCTTTGAAAAGGTGTGGGATTCGGGCCCACCAAGGAGAGGTCTGGAAATGAGTCGAGAGATATTAGTTGAATATTCTTTTTTCAGGAGCTCTGCGACTAAGCGCTAGAGCTGTCGAAACTAGACTGATCGTACATGGTGTGATTGCAGTGATGCTTCGCTCTGCTCTGCTGGTACGCCTGCGGAGTAGCGCTCTCATGCATACGCTTGTGCATGTCTGTGTGTGCGCTTAAAGCGCCGCTTGCTTGACGCAGTGGATATCGGATTTACGCTGTATGCGTTTACATGTGTGTGTGTGCGCTTAAGACGCTATTCGCTAACGCGATGGAACTTGTCTTTACATCACTCCTCCCCTATATTTTATTTCTTATATATTTTTTAAATTTAGAGTGAATATTGTTACATTTTTTAATAAAGATAGTACATCGTATAACTGAATATCATAGTTACATTAGAAGTTCTTAAGTATACTTTACAGTCATATTATTTGCTTATTGTTCTATTTTACAATTGTACGCAAAAAAGAGAGTACATTTATTGTCGCTAGTTAATACTCGTTCATTGCTTAAGGCAAAAAGGTAGTTTATACGCTTCCTATTTTGTACTTGATCGTGCATTACTTAATTACAGTCTTTTATTTGTACTTATTCATTTTATAAGGCACGGATTAGTACATCGCTTGTTTTATTAGTTATACGCTTACAGTTGTTACGCATGCTATACACAGATAGTTACGCTGTTTCGAGTTAATCGAGGTACGTTCGTTGAATGTGTAAGACTTAAGTGTACCTTGAGGGTGCGTTTACAGGTACCATTACTTGGCCGCTTCTTTCATTATGATGTTGTGTTTATTTATATGTATTATTGCAGTTATAATGATTAAGAGCGCCTGAAAGATGTGTACAAGTGTGTATTGATAGATACACCTGAAGGTGTGTTCGTGTGTGCATTATATGTACACTTAAGTTATGTTCGTGTATTCATTTATCTGTATATCTGTGAGAAATGTTAATCTGTGTATTTGCATAGTTTACCAGTACTAATTATCACATTTGATTACACTGACTGGATGCGCATTTGAACACACTTTTGCGAGGAGATTTTTTCATCTCAAGTTTGTGTGTCTGTTTGCATCATTAATAATACTAATTATCACATTGGATTACATTGACTGGATACGCATTTAATTCTGCTTATGCGAAGACATTTTTCCATCTCAAGTCTGTGTGTACATTTACATTATAAATACATTGCAAGGGATTGCGCATCAGTTGAGGCAATTGAATGTACTGGTGTTAATTAATTGCGTTTTCAAATTTTATACGAGTGATGATTACTTGATTGTTACAAAAAAAGATAAAGAGCATATGCTGACATACATTATTTGCAAATTACTGATTTTTTTTCCATGTTATTCTTGATTTAATTATCAAAATTGATTTATTGTATGCAATAAATTGCTTTTCTAGTTGATCAAAGTTGCATTAAGCGGTTGTGAGGTCTTTTAGGGTGGTTTTAGTACGTGACCGCTTATGTCTATGAGCGCATTCAATTGCAGAGATTTTTAATGTGTATATCCCATGTAGATAGAGTTTTGAAATTTTTACTAACTTGTATAATACATACGGATATATATTTAACTGTATAACTATTGCTTATTACGTTTGGCTCTATGAGTGAATACAAGAAAAAGAAAAATTGAAGTTACTGGGTGAAAACCAACTATTGTGCAATTACATTATTAATTAAAAGCTATCATTGCGGTCTGGACGGTGTTAATATCTAGTTAAAGTAGCTATTGTTGTGTGTAAAATTAAGTATAAAAAAAGGAAAAGGGTGTTAAGTGTGAGTTTATTCGGGGTAAATGTTTACTTCGAACAGCTTATAGAGTTTCGCCCCCGTTAAGGCGGTTAGTTTTGGGGTGATGTAAGCCCCGTAGTCCCGTAAGAATCTGCGGGTGGAATCGCGCATGTAGATCTTACATCTGACCGCGGTGAAGTTAAATGACGGCACCCTGGATATTACGTCCGCAATGAAAGACGGGTTAAAGGATCTATTGCGCTTATTGTTGCGCTCAAGAGTATTAATTATAGACACCTCGCGCACCCGGTGGTTTGTGAGGGTCTCCAGGGTGTCATCAATGCCCGGATGATAGGGCAACTTCAACGCGACCAGATTTGTCAGGCTGGAAAAATCCAGCCTACCCTGCGGAACGTTCAGTCCTGTGTAGTCTATAAAGCGAAGTGCTGGTGCAAAGTTAATAAAGTCCGACGCGTAAGTAAAATCCAGCGGCTCGCTCGACGACTGAACGTACTCCAGTTTGAAGATCCTCAACTTAGTAGATAAGTTGGAGACCCTCTCCGGGAGCAATCAAATCCGCGGGTTCCAGTCGATGTTCGCTCAATCGGTGAGACTGAGCTCTGACAGCACGCTATTATTATGCAACAGACCACATGAAGGCACCACGCAAATTTGTGGGCAGTTAACCAATTTGAGAGAAGTCGGAGTTCCCCTCTCCCGATCACCGATCCATGGAACTATGATCTTATTTATATGGTGTCCAGAGGGCAGGCGCTCCTTCACCCAAGAAAGACGAATCGTCGGGTTGTTGTGGATCGCCAAATGTTTGACACCCTCGAGGCTGACCGTCTTCTCGAAGAAGCCCGTGGTTTTACCTATAATAAGTAGCTCTATTTGAAATTGACGGGTCAGCGTCTCGAGTGCCGTCGAAGTCGGTCTTACGCCACGCAAGTTCACGTCCATGAGCCGCGCCCGACCTTTTACCGCGGGCTGATTCCTAATGATTTAATTTAAAAACATAGAAAAGTCGGGCGTTTCGATGGGCCACCAATCGTTTACGTTGATGCTGGAAGGGTAAAACTGGCGTGCATCCTCCAACATTTTGTAGAATCCACCCCGAGCGATGTAACGCAACGAACTCGAGTCGAAGTGCAGCCTGCCCAACTTCGCACCAACCATGCGCCGACTCCAAGCGCGGCGACAAGCGCAAATTTTTCATCATCATTTAAATGTTTCATCACATTCGCGAGGATGTGGTCCATGCAGAGAATTCTCTGAGCGACGGAGGCGGACCTTCGATGGTCTAGAGGCACCAGTGGTTAGCTGGCGTTTGGTATCTCTCTAAATGTGTCAATTCTGATACACCTCTCGCCATCCCGAGCCCCTCTGGTCGCAAAAAAAATCTTGCCGTGCAGTGCATCGCACTGCATCCTGACGCAAGCTACCAGCGTGTTATTAAGAGCTTTTTTTGTAGTCCTATATAAGTTATGCAAAAATAAGGTGAGAACAGGCTGGCCGCCTGCGAACAGCACAGGGAATCTACACGGTTGGCCTCGCGCAGCTGCTCCAACAAGGCGTCGACCGCCTTCCTGGCATCCTCCACCTTGGTCCAGCCGCATGTAGAAGTAATTACTCCTTGTAAGCTGGATGACAAGGGGAGTGCTAATGCATGCAAAAAAATAAAAGAGAATGCGCCAGGTTAATATATGTTTTGCTTGATCGGAGTTGACTCTCTCCAGCTTGCTTCTGCTCATGTACATGAGATTAGATGAGTGCGAGGAAGGTATAAGCTAGCGTGTTTATTTGAATTGCCCAAGCAACTATCGACCGCTCATTCTATTTAAAATATTGGGAATAAATTTAGCCTTTTTAGGCTTGTGGGAGCTGTTAAATGTATGAGAGCTTTTATTCCTCTCGGGCTCAAGTGAGTCCGTGTCGTTACATGGGGCGCTCTCTGGAGGTTCTGTGCGTTCCGGCGTTTCGCATGCAACGTCGTCATCGTCGGTGTCGCGCGATGTGGTGTCGCAGCTATCGCTAGTCGCGCACGGTACTCTTACATTAGTATTTGTATTGTTATCGGCATTTTCCGTGATGTGAGATGGATTTTTAGGGATGTTACCGGATGACGACCAACTCCTATCACTTTTCTCATTGTTCCGAATTAATGTCGGTAAAAACAGCGGCTCAGCAATAAATCCCGTGTCCGTTGTGTAAGGAGTTTGCTGTTGGTTTGCTGTGTGTATGTGAAGTCATTGTGTGAGTAATTGGCTCTGTGGGTGGTGTGTCCTCCGCCCGCCTAGTAAGCTCACGGAGAGCAGAATTTGAGGGTAAATTAGACGAGAGAAAATTCGCGAGTGGACACTCAGTTGTATTGGTGGTGGTAGGTGGATGACCGAATTCGTCCATCTGGTCCACCGGATTTTTTTTTCGAAAACATGCGTACACGTGTCCAGATCTTTGTAGACGAATGATTTAAAGTTGCAGTTATGTGACACAGGTGCAGGTTTAATTTGTCGTATCGTGTCTCTGAATTCCGATAAGAAAATATTATTATCCATGTTAGTTGAATCGCGGAATTCAACCAACTTGCCGGGAATCAATAATTTAGTGCCGCATACGAATTCGGCCGGGCTCGCATCTGTGTTAAAGCGAACACGAGTGCGTAACGCTAATAGAACTGTGAAAAGCACCTTCGTCCAGTTGGCCTCTCGCGTAAGACATATTATCGCGGTTTTAAGCTGCCTGTGCCATCTTTCGATTATTCCGTTAACTTGCGGATGGTAAGCCGTTATGCGAGTTCGATTCGTTCATAATAGATGTAGCAAGGATTGGAATAATTGTGACTCAAACTGCCTCGCTTGATCTGTGGTAAGCGTGACGGGTGTTCCAAAGCGCGCCACCCTTGTGTCATAGAATGCGCGCCCGACAGTGGGTGCTGAAATATCCACTAGAGGCGCAGCGTCCGGCCAACGCGAGAACCGATCTATCATGGTTAGCAAGTATCTATAACCCTCACACGAAGGCAGTAGCCCTACGATGTCAATGTGAACTTGTGAGAATCGCGCGTCAGGTTCCGTAAAGTGACTCGGAATGACTATGTTATCGCGCGTAACTTTTTCACGGCATAAATTTCTAATTTCTTCTGACATTCGCTACTAAATGTAGTGCTGCCTAACAAGCCTATCGGTAATGCGATATTATGAAAAATTTCAAAAACGTCGCGTCTAAGTGTGCGTGGCATATAGGGTCTAAATGTTTGTGTTAAAAAGTTGCAACAGATTTCTACTCGTTTGGTTCCCCAGCGCACTTGACCCCGCAAGTAGCAAATTTGCGCATCATAGTGAGAAGTAAAAGACAGCCCGCGCGCACGAATTGGTGTGCAGTTATCCGAATTATGACTAAGTGCATAGATGAAGGGTTTGTGGTCTCTGTAGATTTTAAATTCTCGGCCCTCTAGGAAATAGTTAAAGTGCTTGAGTGCCTCGTATATTGCAGTGAGTTCGCGATCATATGCTCAGTAACGCGGTTGTGGGGGTGTCAATTTTTTGGAGAAAAATGCCAGTGGCTTCTAAGCGCCATCGACATTCTGCTCCAAGGAAGCCTCCATTGCAAAATCAGATGCGTCTGTAGTTACGCGTATCTCCGCTCCTTCACACAAAAAAGCTAGATTTGCTATATTCGCGAGATTTTTTTTGATTTTTTTGAAGGCTGATTCCGCGTTTGCATTCCTCGCTGTTCTGTCTCTTTTCTTATTGCCTTTTACGAGGGTGTCTAGATGTCGCAATGTGTCTATCACGCGCAAAATGGCCTTTCGATAAAATTTTGCGAGGCCAAGAAATCTACGTAAGTCTTGTACAGTTTGGGGTTTAGGAAAGGCCCGGATTGCCTCTACTAATTTTGGATCCAGCTTAAGGCCGTCCTTGTCTACTGTGTGCCCCAGGAACACTAATCGTTCCGCCCCGAAAATGCATTTTTTAAGGTTGAGGTTCAAATGAAAATCGCGCAATCTCTCTAGCACCGTACGTAGGTGCTCCTCATGCTGCTCTGGCGAGGCGGAGGCCACGAGGATGTCGTCAATATATGCAAAGACGAAGTCTAGGTCACCTAATGCTAAATTTACATAACGTTGGAACGTTTGTGACGCGTTACGAAACCCGAATGTCATGGCGAGAAATTCAAAAAGTCCGAATGGGGTAATGACCACCGTTTTAGGAACGTCGTCGAGAAAAATTTGAATCTGTAAGAATGCACTTTCCAAATCAAGTGCAGAGAATATCGTCTTTCCATGCAGGTTGCTGGAGAAATCGTGTAGGTTTGAGATGGGATACCTGTCCGGCACCGTCGCCTCGTTTAATCTACGATAATCTCCGCAACTCCTCCACTCCCCGTTTTTTTTTTTTAAACCATATGTATAGGAGTAGCCCATGGGCTTTTTGAGGGCCTGCATATACCCGATTTACACCACTTCTCGAATTCGTTTTTCGCTATTTTAGGTTTTTCGGGGGGTAAGCGTCGCGGTTTTTGCGCAGTGGGTGGACCTGTAGTTTTAATATAATGAAAGGTGATTGAAGAGATGGAGAAAATAATTTCTCTTTTTGATCTTTGCGAACCATGATGTTGATCTCGAGGACGAAAATGTCAATTTTGAAGGGCCTAAGTACGTCGGTCCTTTGCGACGCATCTTCGCGGTCGTGGAGTTGAATTCTTCGACTCCAGCCTCTTTTGAGGCTTGTAACTAATTTTTTGTAATGCGACATACATATTTTCACGATTACCAAAGTCATGAATAGGGAGGTAACTAATCCCTCCAAAACGTCGACTCTGTAATTGTGAGAAATACCTAATAAATAACATCATGGTTCGCAAAAATCAAAAAGAGAAATTATTTTCTCCATCTCTTCAATTAACTACGACCAGCGAACGATAACTTCTCCATCTATTATTATAATGAAAGATGCCTTGTTCAGCATTAGATTCAGGTTTATTCACGCCTATAACTGTCGGAAATTTGCTAAATATGTGTGCGTATAAGTGGAAGTATTTGAGTGCATCCCCTTCCAGAATGGGGTAAGGCACGTCAGCCACCACAAAACTCAACTGCAGCTTCTGCTTGAATCCCAAGTCGAGTTTCTTGTGTAAAATACCGTATGTTTTAATAACCCTGTCATTAGCCGCGTATAAGCATAGACTAGTTTCTTTAGTTAAGAAATTTTTCGGTTTAGGAATTACGGAAATTTCCGCGCCCGAGTTAATCAGGAATACTTCCTTCGTCGATTGATCAATGACGTGGAGACGAACAGATTGAATCACGACTGCGCTTGTCTCCATAACGCACCAAGCCGTTAGTTTAACACTTGATCCTTAGTTTCGTTTTGTTTAGGCGTCATTGATTGATTTCTGACATTATTGTTAGTGCTGCCCCCAGTTTTTTTTCGAGAAATTGACCCATTTGCAGGTGCGATGCATTTGTATGCATTTTTGCCAAATTTAGTATGAAAGTGATAGTATCGTTTTTTTTCTTTACTCTTGCCGCGTTCGCGGCTAAGTGACTGCGCGCGCCCGCATTGGTTTTTGAATCGTACTCTAGATCTATCAGTAACTTGCTTATTATAGATCGCGTCGATTTTCGCCATTACTTTAGTCCATATCTGCGATTCGTCTTGTTTTATTTCATTAATTACTACGCGTCTCTCATATAGATCAGTGTGCACTAGATCAACCTGTGCAATCATGGCTGCTTCATTACCGGTATTTATTTCACCATTTAAATAAACTCTAATATTCGAAGGTAAATTGGCTTTCCAAGCTCTGAGTATAAGAGGTCGCGGCATCTCCTCCCCCGCCAAACTAAATAATCTGTTAAGATATTCACTAGGCTTCTGTGTGCCAATTTGGTAGCCTTTGAATAATTTTTGTAATTCAACGTCATCCGACTGAGTGTATTTTTTTATTAAAGTATTTTTAAAGTCTTCGTAGCGATTGGGATGTTTAAGAAGTTCAATGCTATCCGTTATTTTAGTTAAAGTATTTGGATTTACATTCGGCATAACGTTAATATATTTGATATTATTATCCACGATGTTCTGAATAGTCAGTTGATATTCATACATTTCGAACCAAGTGATCGGATTGTGAAGCTAGAAGGGCATGTTTATTCGTCTAAAGTTAGTGTTCGTAGGTACGCGATCTTGAAGGTGATTAGCGGCTATTGGTTATTGACTTGTGTATTAAACGGATTGGGATACGTCGGAGGTGGAAAGTTATACTTTGTATGTGTAGAAGCATTGTTATGATGTGGTTGCTGTGTTTGAGGATTATACATTTGTTTCAGGGTTAAACGCGAGTCCGCAGTAGGTACAGGGTACGGTGTATGTTTAGAAGCGTTGTTATGATGTACTTGCTGTGTTTGCGAATTATACGTTTGTTCTAGGATTAAGCGAGAGTCTGCTGTGGGTACAGGGTAAGATATATGTTTATTCGCGGGAACGCGTGTAGAGGCCGAATCAGAGGGTTTTTGTTTTGAAGCAAAAGTATTGAGACCGAACGACGGAAGATTTGCGCTATTGTGTGTGTGTCTGGGGTTATGTATTTGTTTTTGGATTCGCGTTGTTGACGCTCTTCTAAAATCAATGATCTTAATTGCTCAATTTCAGAGTCCATACGATTAATTTCCTCCGAATGAGTTTTTTTGCATAAGTTTTATTCTGTCCTTAAGGGATTTTTCCCTTTTAATATAGTCTGCTAACGGTTAGATGTCATTGCTAATTTTCTATTTAGATCGAAACTAATCGCGGATTTCTGTTTACGCAAAAGTGCAGCGTTAGTGGTTTTTGAGTTTTTGATTGGAGTTTTTACGCGTTTTTTACTGGCCGTGTCATAAAATTCTATATGTTCGTAAAGTTCAGTCTCGTCTGCCTAATTTCCTTCTCCCCTACTGCACCCCCTTCAGCTACTTCTAAAGTTACGGTTTTATTTAAAGTTTGCTAAGAATTTGAAGTTTCGTCTTCAACAGACTTGTTTATGAATTTTTTAGAGGGGTCGTCTTTGGGGTGGGGTGGGGTTTGGTAGAAATTCGGCACGACAAGCTGGCTTAGAGTCGTCGCTTACTTAACTAACTATTATTTTTTGCAATCACGATAAGTAAGGTCTAGAGTTAATTTATAAGCTATAGAGGCAATCTCGTGTGCAGGTCAACTCCCGGAGCGTCTTGTCGATTTAAACTACAGTAAGCCTTCGAGCAAGGGCCCAGAATTTTCCCGCACACAAAAGCCGACAAAATGGCGGAATTTACTCGTTTTCGCGCTCATCGTGCTTCGCACAGTCAGATTGACTCCAGGTGCCCAGCGCTAAAGACTACAGTTGGTCTGCAAATGATACAGCTGAGGTCTCTCCTAAGCACTAACACGAGAGCGCGGCCGAGAAGAATAGACTTCTTTCTCGCGAAAATTGCGTGATTGCGCCGGGCCGCGACTTTCCACGTAAAAAGAAATAAAGTTTAATGAATGAAAAAATTCTTGGTGCTCATGCTGTCCGCGCCATTCCGATATAAATCATAATTGATTTATCAGCCACTGCCATGCGAGAGGAATTTACTGCGCTTAATACCAGGCTCGACGATTTTCAAATCCGTTTCGATAGCCACCTCAAAGATTTCGAAGCCTTGAGGGG
>JAPYZB010003583.1:0-10221 GCA_030522745.1 Eupelmus kiefferi | reverse complement strand
TTCTCACCTCTTCCATTAGAATGGCGACATCCAAAGTGCGTTTCCTGGCGCGCATCGTACTGCTATAGAACATATTTCGCAGCCGATAATATTGTAATACTGGAAATTTATAAGACACTTTTCAAAGAAGTAAATTAAATTTGACTTTTTTATTCTGAGCTGAATGGTTAAACGTTACAGCCAAAATAGTTATATTTAGGTAATCACAAGTTAAAAATTTAAACATCTAATGAGATTTTTACATATTATAAATACTGCAAATGTTCATGAGCATATGCAAAAGTTATGATAGATTATCAATTTTAGCAAATAATAAAAAATATGAAGTAAAAGCTTTTAATTTTTTAAGGGTCGGTATCTCTATTTATTGTGATTGTGTAGTGTATATTATATAAAATAATTTACATATTTAGATTTGAGAAGATAATATTAATCTAAGTTAAAACACAATTTTTTACAAGGAATCTATATAGTCATTAGTAAAACCCGAACTTACGCATTCAAACCCCCTTTACGTATAGTATTTTTACTGGAAACTGTTTTCTAATTTTGATTTTTTTATATTATTTTCAAACTATGTAGATACTTTTGTCTTAGAATTAAGTCAATATTTATCATTATTTGTACGGATGTAAAAATAATGTCATTATTTATCGATATATGTAAAAATTACTTGATTAACAGACGATAAAACCTTAATTTTGAGCACAAAATCTTCTTTTTTATTCTTCTCTTTAGAATGGAATCTTTAGTTTAATCCTTTAAAACGACGTTGTATATAAGAAAACATAATTTTAGATATAATGAAGTGAATTTTAAAATTAGCTATTTAAGTTCCTAATAAGAACCAACTGTTCCCCCCTTTTCCATAATGCTAAGTAAATTAAAAAAAAATTAAAGTTATACTTGAAGTATTTCCAACCGTAAACTAGATTAAATTTATCAAAAAATATTTGTTACTTATTACTAAAATTATATTATAAAATCAAGTTTCAGTTTCATACACTTTTTGTTAACATAGATCAAAAGACATTTAACGTTTATTTTCACAACCAAGCAAAGTATTAAAATATTAAATATATTTTTGTAATGAAAGAAAAAGCACTATTAACAAATAATATCAAATTAAAATTTTTACAAAACTGTTTTTGATCATTTCAAAAATGCAGCTGTCTTCAGCCCTAAATCGTTGTTATAATTACTAAAAGTTTTCTTTAATATTGAATTAAAATAATAAATAAAACTGGAAAAAACATTTTTATTATAGCTACATTTTATTGTTTTTGAGCAAAAGAATGCTTACTATTTTTTATTACTATGTTAAATTTCTGGCATCGTTTCATTAACAACCAAACTGTATAACTGAACTTATTGCGTGATCAAAATATTTTACCCATTAAAATCCGAATCGTTCTTAAATCTTATAATATCTGGTGTGACTGTTTATATAACATTGATATCTATATGTTTTATATTATTACATAGAAAATATTATTTTATCGAGCTGCTAATTTTTATACAATAATAACTTTTGAAGAAGTAAATTTAATTTGATATAAGAAATTTTGAAATTAGAATTTGCACTTCTCCAACTCCTTCATTATTTCCCCATAAGAAACAACGATCTTGACTTTTATATCCGCCATAATCATATCAATATAAATAGTTATTCATAGGAAACTATGATATATACGCTAAAGAAAAAGTATGTATTTATTGATCAAAATAATAATTTCGAAATTTTATTTAATTAAAAATAAAAAAAATATATCTGCAAGTTATATATCAAGTTATTTTTTAATTTCATAAATATCGTCTATTGTTTACTAAAAAACTGTTTTTGATCGAAAGAATTAATCATTAATATTAAATAATATTTCCAATTCATGTACTCAATATAATTTATGTCTTCAAAGGTTCATACCACTGTAATGAGTCAAATTTGAGTATAGGTTTAGTTGGTGACCGTATCACGCAAGAATACTAAAATTGTAATTAAAATTTCACAAATATATCAACAGGTTGATAGTCGTAATAAAAATATGTTTTTATTGGCTATAACTGCTCATTGAAGAGTGAAATAGTTTTTAACATGAAAAGTTTTATTGAAGTGGTTTCCATAAATCTGTAGATCAAAGGAAATAAAAAATATAGGCGATTTTCTTTCACGCATTTTTGTGAATTTTTGTGAGGTATATAAAACAATTTAAGAATTAGCTATGCTTCATTCAAAATAATAATTCTATTCTAGTTTTCATTTAATAACCGATTTTTTAATGCGACTAAAATTAAAAAAACTATTTAAATTCGTATTTAAAATGTAATTACTGATTTGCTTGTGTACTTTAAATATATAATAAATAATGTCGGAGCCAAGCTTGTTCACAATAATTTACTCAAAATAAAGCATTCCCACTCTAATTACAAAACAAAGCCTCGAAAAAGGCAGCTCCCATCCGCAAGTCCCAGGCGACTCCGCTCTCGTATAAACTCGTATTTATTCGTCGCAAAACGGAACTCGGACGATAAAGTAAAGGCCACATATATATATCTCGATCGTAGCGGGAAGCCATGGCTACAAAAGCAAGAGAGACACAGCTCGGTCCGGAAGCGCAGGAGAAGGAGGAGGAGGTAGGAAGAAGCAGAGAAGAAGAAGAAGGCGACAGCAGAGAGCCATCGTCGCAATGTGCGCGCAGAGAGAGCGAGAAAGAGAGAGAGCAAAAGCGGGCGTAGATAAGCGAGCGAGAGAAAAGGACGTGCCCTCGTATCTCCCTCTTCTTTCCACAGGACACGAGAGAGAGAAAACAAAGGCTCGGAGCGCGCAAGACAGAAAGGAGTATATAGAAAGGCACAGCTCTCTCGTGGCCGCGCTCGCAGGGTCGCGTGGGTGTGCGTGAGTGCGCGCGCGAGTGAGACGGAGAGAGAGCGGTGGCTCGCTCTCTGGCTGACTGGGCGGAGTCTAGCCGAGGCGGCAAGGGGGCGTAGATAATGCCGAGCGCCGCTGGCGGCGGCGCGAACGTCAGGAGAGGCTGCCGCCGCCGGTGGGGAAGGAACGCCGCCGCCGACGAGCGCGCGAGGTGGGAGTTTGCCCGAGCGCACCGCGAGAGAGAGAGAGAGAGAGAGAGAGGGAAGCCTCGGCTGCGAGGGTGGCCGACGGAGATGGAAGAGCGACTCGGCAAGGAGGGGGGAGATTCAAGAAGAAGCTCGCTTCTCTCTCTCTCGCTCTGTGCGTTAGGAAGAGCTGCTATCCCTCTCTCTCTCTCTTGGCTGGCGCACTAGCGGTAGTCGCGGCGGCGGCGCAGCCTCTCAGTCGCCGCGCCGCTCTCTCTCCGGCGCTAGCTCGCGCGCCCGCTGATTATTCCCATTGTATATGCCCCCGAAACTCTACCGCCGCCGCCGCCGCTTCCCCGACGTCGATTCTCTCTCTGCTCGCTCTGCCCCCTCTCCGCTCGTCCGCCCGCGCGCAGCTTACACAGAGAGAGAGAGAGACACAGGCGCGAGAGCGAGGGCCCCACGTGTGTACGTATACGTGTGTACTAAGCACGCTCGGCGCTTCGTCGAGCCATTGTCGGGGGACAGTTCCTGACAGGACACCGTCGCGCGCGCAGCATACGTGTCCCTCTCTCTTTCTCTCTCTTTCTGTCTTTCTCTCTGTCTTCCCCTCTCTCGTTCTTCCTCTCGAGTCGACCGGTGCGCGTGCAGTGCAGCCGAGAGGGGATTTAAATAACGCGAGGCCGGTTTCCACACGCGTGCGAGATCTATACACACCTTTTTTTCCTACTGCTGCTGCTGTGCGCGGGCTCCAGTCGAGTGTGTGCAGAAGAGAGAACAAAAAAAACACAAGAACTGCCGAGAGAGGCACACACGGCCGATGACTCGGAGAGCAGTGGGGCTTTTCCCGCGGCGGCCCTAGACCATCTAGCTGTGCGCAGAGAGAGAGAAGAGCTGATCTCTCGCAGGGAGGAGAGGAGAAGGGAGAGCAGAGAGCGCCCGATGATCGAGTAGGCGCGAATCATTATCGCAGCCGGCGGCCAGTGACGTTTCGGCTGCTGCACGCGCGCGAGCTACACAGCGAGCCTCTCCCGGATTCTGCTGCTGCTCTCAAGGTGAATTACAACTAGTGCCGTGCGTTATTATTCTCGAATATTGTCATGACATTCGCGTAGTGGACTCGAGAGGTGCGGTTATTCTCCTGCTTTGGATGCCAGCTCGCAGAGGGACGTGAGGATTATGATATTTTGTTGCGGTTGATTAAAAAAAGTGAGACGGCTCTCGCGAATTCTCTCCAGGAGAGAAGGCTTTCTTCGGCAAAAGTGTGCGCTAAAGACGAAATAATTATCGCTCTAAGGAGAAGACAGGAGGACGGGAGCCAGCGATCGCTCGTGGTCGAGGCCATCAGCGAGCAGCAGGATGATATGAGCACGATCGGCAGGTGAGTTCCCCTCCCCGTTCTACCTTGCCCCGCTCTTGTGTGCCTTTATACCGCAGAGGAATGTCGTCTTTTTTCGAGGAATCTGTGGATTTCGATGTTTTTGGTGGGCCGCGGGTACGCACTGTACTGGTTAACGTTCTTTCTGGTTTTCGAGACTGATTTTGTGAGAGGAAAGAGACGACTTTTCATTGATGAACCGCTGGGTTTTATTGTTTATGCTTTTTAGTTTCTGGTTAAGTGAAGGAAAGGATAAAAAATGTATTGGGATTGATGGATGAGAGACTTTTTTGGGGTAGAGAAAAGTGAGGTTATGTTAAGTTAAAAACGATAGTTATATTTACCTACTGGCGGGCTCTATTAATAGATTTTAAATTTAACGTAATAACTATATGCGGAATATCCTAAGTACAGCTGCCGTATTATCTTATGCATATTCATTAAAATAAGTATCGTTGTTCTTGACAGGTGCTATTTGTAATCAAAGAAACCAGTCATTCTCAAATTAGTTTTAAGTATGGTCTACCTTTTCTGATCACAAACAACTCTGTACTGCAGATGGATATTTTATTTTAACGTTTTTTATTACACGCACTATATTTTCGTGTTACTCATGCTATCGTTAGAATAATGGGGAATTTTGCATTTTAATCAAACCTTATCAAAGACTTCGAATCTCACAATTATAATATCAAAACATCGCTATAATGAGCAAATAAATTATGCTCACAATTGATGACTAAAAGTGTTGTTTTTTAAGAATTTTAGTCAGATTATAGTCATCGATATTACAGTGAAAGAATCGAACAAACAAGTTTTTTCCTAGAAACCGTTGGCCCATTGTTGGCAACCGAGAAAAATTCCTCACAATACCCTGCGACACAATAGGCCGCCGCTTTCTACGATTATATATCCTCCGACATTAAAACTTTATATATTTTTTTCTTACAATCCATTACTTTTATTTCCAAGCATCAAAATCTTGACTAATCAACACTCGCCTATTTCGACTCTAATCCCATAGCAATAAAGCAAAGACAACGTTACTCATTCTCATGATCGCATTCTAGGAAGCCGCAGCGCGCCTCTCGCATATTCAACCGAAAATCTAAATCTGCTACTCTGCTCGCGCGCGAGCTAGCTAGCGGGCAGAGGCATGCAGTCAGGCACACGGGGCTCGCACGCGAAAGTAGTGCGATTTTATGAATGGGGACACGCGAGGGGGGGTACAGGCACGCACACACGCTACTTTTGCACCTCGTATTATGAGAATTTCGAGGACGCCACGAGATTCGAAAGGCATTAATCGGTTCAGCGCAGCAGCTGACATGCACACACACACACACATAGGTACACGCACACGCGTAGGTATACACACAGGCCGGCGGCAGCGGCCGAATTCCTGAATATCGACTTTGACGTATAGAATCCACAACATCTTAAGTACTCTAAATTTAATTGAAGTTCGTGGCAGCGCGCCAACGCGATCAACATTTTTTTATACGAGCGTTTCCTTCTTTCTAATTTTATTGCGCGCGCCCAAGCGGACCGTACGGGCTTATCTAACCCGAGCCGGCGCGATGCGCGAATAAAACGTTTGCTTTAATCCAGTTACAATTTTTGGGCGAGCGCCGGTATCGATAATTTACGGAGTATGGCTTTCGAGTCAACTTTTTTTTTTTAGTGTGACGATCATTGACTGTTATTGTCAAAGTAAACTATATTTATATTGGTAGAATACGAAAATTTTTCCTCAAATGGACAGTTTTTTGACGATTTTTTAAATAAATATATGAGCTGTGGAAATAATGTCATTAGCGTCCTTTTTATCGTGGCACGATGGATAGAAAGATTTATCTTTTTAGCAAGAGTAAACAACAGAATATTTTACTAATACGCTTTTAGAATGAAAATTTACGCCAGCAATATAAATGTCGTCGAATTGCCGAGCAAATTCTTCTTATTCTAATTTAATTGCAATAACTCAGCTTTACACGAATAATAAGTGTTTGCTCTGTTTTTACATCATAAAAATTTGTTTTCCGCAATATTGACTGTATTGCACAGCTGTAATTTAATCCAGAAACCAGTTTTCTTAAACTTTTTGATTTACAACATACCATAAATAATCCCTAAAGTACAAAATTCCCTATTCTCTATCGTTTAAAAGTCTCGATACTCTTGACATAAACCTGCAACAAATTATCCATTTCCATAAAAATCACTAGCTCTCGGCGCGCATTCTCCTCGCTCGCATAATAAAACCTAATTAAGATTATTCAACATAATCCACAAATAGGATTTCCCCCCAAGAGCGATTATCATTCCGAGCGTTTAGCTGCGTGTCCCGCTAAAATTCAAAGCATCTTAATTCCCCCATTGTCGGTGCGGCAGGGGCCAGTGTGCTGCCGGCTAGACTGCAAAAGCGGCGGAAATAAATCAGCCGTCAAAAGTCAATCTCTCCTGGCCGACTGCGCCGGCTAATATCCCCCATCGGCTCTGAGTCAGAGTGCGGAATTGGAACAGCGCTGATCCAACACTGGCGCCTCGCGCAATATCGGTCCAACAGGTCGAACGATCGAGCTTCGCGCGCGCGCGCGGCCAGATGATGAAAAACCGAGTGCTCTGCGCGCTCGGCAAACACGCATACGGCTGTCTGTATACACACGCGTGTGCACACACACGCGAGCGAGCGCGGGGCCATGTGTTCACTCCGTGGAGAATGAGCAGGGGGGCATACAGCCGGGGAGAGAGGGAAGGGACACGACTGGCATCGCAGGCTGCTGCTGGATCCCGATGCACATCGCGCAGCGCTGCAGAGAGAGAAAAAGAGGGAGAACGCGCGCACGCAGTGCATTTGACCCAGTGACCCTCTCTCTCTCTCTCTCGCTCTCCGGCCTACCCCATCGCTTTAGCTGCCCCCTTTTGGCTTCTCGTCTGCTCGGAGCTGAGTACAGTGGGAAATTTGTGGAACGTGGAAAATCGCCTTATGGATGAGGTGCTTATTAGGGCTTAGGTTTTGTTCGATTTTGCTTTTATGAGAGCAGGAAACGAGAAATCATAAAAACTTTCGGAGCTCGCATATGTGCGCCGATGAAGGAGCTTTGATCAAAAGGGTGATGATCTCACGCGAGTCGGAGCAATTAATGGTTTACGTTACAATTTTGTTTATCTGAGAAATACAATGGAAGATTTTTTTTGCTTGATGTTGAAAAATGTGTAACGGAAAGCCGTTTAATTTATCGTGAGAAATTTTATGAAAGAGACGTCGAAAACCTTGAGTTCACTCATAAACAAAGTTTTCATTATTTTTAATAAATTCTAATGAAAACAAAAGCTTTACCTATAGCTAAAAGCATAACGCTATACTGCAAACATCTCAAAATAATCAGATGATGTAGCTGAAAGATCAAGGAATCGGCTAATTATTTAATTGCATAATCAAAGCGTAATCTCATTCTCCCCGCGCTACACTGAACAGTCCTCGCCCCCTCGTTCTCACACTCACACAACTACTAGAACGCGCAGGCTCTAAATATGTTTAGCCTGCTCTACGACCCTTCTCGTCACGCACATGCTAGCCGAAAAATCGTCCACCTACCTCCTTACACACGAATCTCTTTCTTCCCTCCCTCGTTATATTCTTGGCAGCGGCGACCACTTGACGACGCTCGACCCTAAAATCCGATCGTATGACAAGCGTTTAGAAAAAAGGGCAGCTTTCTCTCCTTTGTGCTCGCGCACCACCAGCAACACATGTGCTCGCGCGGCTCGTTCAGATTTCGGGCTTATACCTAGAGCCGAGATGCCGGTGTAGGTGCACTTTTGTTCGGCTCCAATGCCAAATTTCGTTGTTATTTTCGTGTGCAGCCTGTGTAAGTGTATGGACACTGTGCGCCGGCTATAGTAGTGCCAGTGACGACAGTGCGAGCTCGCGGCTCTACAAAAGACGCGATGACGATTTTCGACGATTATTGTCTAAAGATATCCGTGAGGGATATATCGTGGGGAATGAGGAATTCTGACTGATACTGTGGTGATGATGTAGGGTGTTTTCGTTTTGGTTGGTAGTGCGCTTTCAGTATATAGAGTACTTTTGCACTGAGAGAAGTGAGGCGCAATAAAATTACTTGATTAGAAGTTTAATAAGCGTAATAATAATGTAATTACTTTATTAAGATAAGATCAAAAATCTGAGACAATTTAAAAAAGTATCGTTTTATTCGTAAGTTTAAAATAACTTAAATAAATTAATTTTTTTACTTTACTTTTTTTAGATATTACCAACAAATCTTTCATTCACATAAAAACAAACTTTTAGTTATCACTGCACTAATGCAATAATCAAAATATCATTTAATTATGAAAAACATACAATGATTTTATTAAGTAGCCAATTATAAAATTTTAAATGTAGAAACTCTATGTTCTTCATTCCAAAATATTACACACGCAAGTAATATCGAGAAAAAGCGCATAAACAAATGTAGAGCGGGAAAAAAAAGTTTTTTTTTCAGAAGTTAAAAATAGCTTTCTCCAAGCCATGTAAATAAAGGGCATTATTCTCATTAAAAATGAAAAGCCACTGATCAAAGGTAGGGAGCGCTTGCGCCGGCAGCGGCGAAAGTCGTGAAAGATCTAATTTTATGCATTATTTCCCGCAATAAATTACATTCTCCCTCTTTTATGTATCAAATGAAATCATCGCTTCAAAACTTCAATCACTG
This sequence comes from Eupelmus kiefferi, assembly GCA_030522745.1. NCBI lineage: Eukaryota > Metazoa > Arthropoda > Insecta > Hymenoptera > Eupelmidae > Eupelmus > Eupelmus kiefferi. The sequence continues at coordinate 1,065 of JAPYZB010003583.1, read as the reverse complement.
TCTCAGCAGCGCCAGCCGGATTCCGCCGCTATGAAAATACCATTGTGCTTTATTAACTCGAGGCGAGAGAGCCGGCCGCCGCGGGCGAACGAAGCCCCGTTGGTATATATATTTAAGAACGTCATAATCAAGAGTACAAAACCCGAGATTCAGATTGAGCACACAACGCTCGTCTCTATGACAGTTTTAACCAAGCGAATATCCCGGCGCACTCCCCCCTCCCTCCCTCTTTCAAAACCGCGCTGCTGTTACTGCTGCTTCTGCTCCTCGCTCGCTCGCGCACACTACATCATATGTAGGTATTATCTTTTTCTTTTCCCCCTTCTCATCTTTCTTTCTTCTTCCTCGTCTCTTTCTGTATTATTGAAAAGACTAAAGAAATTTTTCGTTAGTTTAAATAAATATGAGCTTGAATCAACTTGGGTCTCAAGCCAAGACCAACTTTTTTTTTCAACCCTCGGCGTGATTAAGAATTTTATCTGATTTTATCTCATTGCAAACTTAGCTTTGGTCATTAAAAATATGTTGTACGAATTTGATACTACGAGGTGACAAAGAATCCCCAAAATTAAGCGTGGAGCAACTGTGTAGTTGGAACACGACACCTCTCCAACAAAAGATACTTAGTTTTCACGCTTGATAATCGCCCGTAAACCATGCATAAACGGCAATGTATGCAGTTAATTTAACTAGATAAATTTACGACATGTTTTTGCTCTAAACCACTGCAACTTTAGTCAAACTAAATAATGGTTTCAGCAAAGCCACTAAATATTTCTCGCCCGAATATCACAAAGGCCATTTTTACTTCAAAAGAAAAAGACAGAAAACACAAGAGAGAAGCAAAGAGCGAGAGAGAGAGAAAGCATCTCTCCCGTCATCTATCCTCTCTTGTATTTTCCTATCTCCCTTTTCCCTCCCGTTCTCTCATCTGGCTCCCCGACATCTCGAAGCCGCTCACGCACACACAGACACCCAAGAGCCGCGACTGCTCTGTTATTTTAAAATAGTACTCGCTTGGCCGTAAAAAAGAATGATGAGCTGCTGGTGCCGCTGCTCTCTCTC
>JAPYZB010003582.1:0-10224 GCA_030522745.1 Eupelmus kiefferi | reverse complement strand
AAAATTTATATTAATAAAAGCTATGATATACTATTTTAAATAGTAATAAATGTTTTATTTTTTTTCAGTCATTTCAACTCAGGCTGGCCCCCTTAAAGATGAGAAAGAGGAGGAATAGAAACTCATAAAATTGAAAGCTTTGATCCATTACTCATAATTATTTGAATTTGCATAATTAAATTCTTTATTAATTATGACATGATGCGTTAGTATTAGTATTTGATTTAATAATTTTATGACTGTCAAATAATCACAAAATTATAGCAAGACAAATTCTTTAATTCAGTTTTCCTCCACTTATTTGACATTAACAGTCGACAAAATGATCTCATTATAACTTTGTTATCACTGGTGCTGAAATTTTAAAATTTACTGAAGTATTTATAAATCACATATCATCCAAAAATCACTTCTTAAACTTGGTTAATTAAAAACTGCCTTTTTTCGTTATCAAGATCTTTCATATTTAATCTTGAATGCCTTAGATCATATAAAGAATTCATTGAAACATTTTTTGGCATAACCTAAAATAGCACCTCAATTAATCATTTCAAAAAATCCAAACCTTGAATTTTTTTCAGAAAGCTCAGCGTCTTTATCGATTCCTCATTCGCTCTAGCTCGTCAATTTTTCATCCTGCCGAATGTTGATTTTCTCGTAGCACACGGTCCAGCGTCGTTATTGAGAAACGAAAAGTTGGTTGGCGCACAGCGGTCCTGTTGCGCCCGTGATAGATTCCCCACAATCAACTCTCTCCCTCTTTCTCTTTCGCTCTCCCTCTCTCTATTTTCTCTCCGCCCCCTCAAGTAATGAAGGGTTAAATTCACGTGGGGAGCGGAGGAACAACTTTCGCCGCGTTGAAAATGCTGTACATGCGCACGGTTGGCTTCGGTCCTGTTCTGCACACGATTTCGAGAGCAATCCTTGATTAAGATAGCAGGTATGTCTGTATACCGAAAGAATAGAACTTTTAGAGGTGTGGAGTTTACTTTTTTTTGGAGCAAGGAAACTGCCGCCTTTTTAACTCAAGGCTTTTGTAATGATTGGATTCTTTTCGCGCTCCTTAATGAGGACTAAAAAATAAAAATGACCTATCTTAGTCCTGAATGATTTCTTTGAATTGTAAGCACTATTATCAAGAATTATCTACGAAATGAAACTCAGTAGGGGATTTTTGATAAAAATGAATTGATATGTATGAATTATATTATTAAACAAACAAAAGTAATCAAAAATTAAAGTTAAATTTTTAAATTCATGCCTTTATCTAAATTACTTTTGGTATAACGAATAGGGATTTCTAAAATAAATTCAAAACGTAATAAATTTTTTTTTCGAAAAAATTCTTTATAAATGTGATATATATTTGAAATTTAATTACTAAACAGTTTTGATCTTTCCATAAATATGTAGAAAATAAATTTATATTTGGCAATTTTCTACACGCGCGTGTGTGTGTGCGCGCGCGTGTGCACGTGTGCGTGTGTGTGCGTGTGGGTAGTGCGCGAACGTTCAGTATGCGTGCGTAATAGTTATTTACGATTCAAGTGCGGTAAAGTGATGTTAACCCACGAGTAAAGCAAGAGCTTAAAGTTTACACAAGGTTAAAATCACTTTATCACCCATGTATCGTACAGAAATTTTTTGACACGACGTACGGAAAGCTTGCTTTAATGCATGCGTTTCCAACAGAGCGTCCGGGGAAACGAACTTCCCGCACGCTGTGTGAAAAATACTGCAATGAGCAAGGACGTGATTTCAACCACAGGTGGACTTTTCAAACACAAACGCTTCCGCGAGGCTAAAATCACATTTACGCATCACTAGTATCGAAATGTACTATTTTATCTTAGGAAACTTTAATTTAAATCCATATTTTATTTCTTCAGTATAGTTTGCATTCATTTTATTGTATAAAATCATTATATAGTATTATAGAACTGTTTTAAATGTTTTTATTATTTTGTAACAATACAAAATTTTGAAGAGACATTATTTTCTTATTCCGGCGAAATGTGTAATAAATTTAAACTAAATATATTTTAAAAAATTATTTCGACGACCATTTAACTATCAGTGACACTAGCAGAAGTTTATAACAACGTGGGCAGGCAAAAAAGCTGAAAGTTAAAAATCACATCCTATCCTATTAGAAATAAAACACTGGCAAGGAAGCGAAGCCGAGAGCAAATAAATCGGATTACAGGTCATTAATGTGAAATGCTCCTCTGACTATACTCTGGTCCCTCTAATAATGGAGCTATTGGATTTCGAATTATCAGAAAATCAGTTAATTAAATATAATGCAACGCTCGTGCAGGGGCGGATTTGTGCGCAATGTGGACTGGCCATTGAATTCGGCGAAAGCACGATCAATCGTCGCCTGGTATTACGTCATTTTCGATTCCGTTATACGAGTTGTGCGAAGACCGCGAAACCATTATCCTAATCCGTAAAATGCTTGTTTGATCAAGAACCAGCAGCCGCTGAATTTTTTAATCTAATGATCAGCTGTTAATGGAATAGATGGCGGGATTTGGTCCATATTGCGTTGAAGTGGAGTGAAAAGATAGTATAGTAATTTTATCATCATCAAATGGTACATTGTTTGTGAGGTATTGATGTTAAATTACAATTGGATCAAATCAGAAATTTTACGTATAAATAAAATATTTTTAATTAATTATTTATCTAATTATTAAATTAAATTAATTTAAAAAATAATTATTATATTTATATATTAATTTTTGGAAATATTTTTTCAAACGGATTGCCATTTAATCTCTAAAAATGCTCTAGCGAATTATCTCTCACTTGGTAGCATCCTCTAAATCGTATCAGAAATTATCGAAAATTTACTTACGCGTATAATTACTACTCACATCTGCAAAATTGCTCCGCATGCGCATACATAAACAACGAGGCAAAACAAGCGCACGTAATTGCTTCCTTAATGGGCCCAACATTGGCCCTGCCTCAACAATATGCCTTCGTTACAAACGCTCGATTTATTATTGCGAATTGTTGTTGTTGCTGCTCTTCTCGTAATTATAAAATCGGCTTAAATATCCTCGCAGCGATGTTTCACACCAACGAATTAACGTACCGAATGAATGTTTCTTGTTTTGGCGAGCTTATAAAGCTAGCTTAAAACCCGTAAGAATGCAGGTCTAAAAATTTGTTGAAGGTGACGGGGTAGAAGTTGTTTCTTTCCTCGGGAACTGCATAGGGAAGAACGAAGAATATTATTATTTGACATTCTGCATAGTAAAAGTTGCGATGAAGCTGGAGGTAACTACTTTTGCGCATAGTGCAATCTTCTGCGCACGATATATTTGAGAGCATTTCGCCTTTGTACTTGTTGCAAAAAAAAAGAAGAAAAAACGAAAAAAGTACGTAACTCGGGGAAGGAAAAGTCGTAATCAACGCGTGTGCTTCAGTTAGTCAGCAAATTGACATATAAAACTTTTTCACTGCTGAACTGTGATATTGAAAAAAAAAAAAAAAAAATGAAGGTGACCTGTATACTTTTTTTGTTGAGATGATTTTAGACGTACTTGGATGAAAATACTAACAGTTTTATAATTTAAGGGCAAAACTGCTTAATTTTATTCAAAGTTAACTTATTATCCAAAGGTAGGATATAATCGATCTTCGTTTAATTATTACTCGAAAATATATTTTTTAATGTTTAATAAAATCAATTTTTGAATTATATTTAAAAAAAATGATATAGTAATTGTAAAACAATCTTTTTAAAGTTTATTACAAACATTTAGATTAGAAATTTTTAAATAAACGTTTTGAAAAGAACAAAATTGAAAGCAGAGTTCAAAACTACAAAAAGAAAGAATTTTGAATCAATGATTTAAATTACATAGTATTTATGTATACTTTGTTTTCTAGCTGGGTAAACTTTTGAGAAGATTGAATGCAAATTTATTCAGATGATTGGTTATATTAAATGTTATTTAATCGGAAATTGAAAATTTTAAACATTTATGATTATCAAAAATTGACCATTTTATAATAAAATTGAAATTTCAATGTTCACATAATTTTAATGTGAAGGATTCTATTATGAACTTAGCTTATGGGAAGGAAACTTAAGCTTCCTACCTTAATAAAGAAGGGTGGTCTAGGTGTTCATATCACAAAATGAAGAACGTCGATATTATACTCGAGTATTTAATAAGGCAAAGTCTAATAAGTTAGATTTACGGGCTAATTAAGTTTGTTTAGAGTAGGACAATGCCGGAAGTTCTATACACATTACTTTTCATGTAGATTTAGCAATTTGTAATGGTAATAATGAAGAGCAGCGAGAGAGACCTTGCTTCTTCGTTCCTTCCCTATATTAAAGTTTCCTCTTTCATTTTAACGTCTTACCCTTTTACACTGTGGGTTGTTTATGTTTCAAATTTAATTTCGACAAACAATGTTTTTTTTTCTACGAGATACACCTGATTAACTTTAAGTTCATGATTCTTTTATATTTGCTTTTAAAGTTTTTTGCGCGTAGTGAAAATAAGATTGAGAAAATTCATCTAAGTTTTCAAGCCGTTTCCTGTTTAATATACAAATTTTATTCCAACAGTGAAAATTTTGCATTTGAATAAAACATAAAAGTCTGCGTTTTAAATATTCTTTCAACAATGATTGAATAGAATGTATTTGTCTAGATTATTCTTTTCATAAAAATTTGACACTATTTAATATTTTATTCGAATAATTTTGATATATTTCAATAACTTTGTATTATGTAAGAAACACGTTAACTAACATAATGATCGCGTAATAATAACCGCTTTTGCATCCGAAGCCTTTGAAAGATTTCCAGTGTTCTAGCGTAATCTTAGAACACCAAAGTCTAAAGTTTCATTGAAACTTTATTTTTTATTATTTTGTAAAATAATAATGCCTATGATTTTATTTATTAAACAATTAACTATAAATTTTTCGAAGTCTACTATTAATAAAGTGAACAGTTAATCAAAATTTAGCGATAACATAGATTTTGGCATAATTCAAATTTATTTTTACAAATAAACATTATAACTACTGAAACTATTAACATATGATAACTATTAACTATTAACATATTAAGTTTTTCAAGAGTCTTTATCTTTATTTGTAATCTGTAATGGTCGCTGAATCATAGCTTTGATCTTCTATAGCTTTAAGTCTAAATTTTTTGGTTTAAGAACATTGCTGTCATCGAGTACTAATAAAATTGAGTTATTACTTTTCATATATTTCATCTTACGCAGAGTAAGAAAAATAATTTCTACTTTTAATGTAAATAATTCTTCGGTATTTAAAAACAAAGGGAAAAAAACTTTAAAAATGTAATTTATCACTAAATTCTTTTACATATTTGTCCAAATAAAACATTCATGAGCGAGCTTTATCAAAGTAACTCAGTCTCGGGTTTTTTAAAGTTAACCGCATTGATTTTGTTTATTTTCACTATTTGAGGTTTTTTTATCGTGACATTTAAAGGCCGATTATGAAAATATATGCAGGATGCTCCTGATGTGCTAGAATCCACTTATAAAGTATCCATGACTGAGCTCTGTTGCCAAATAGCATCACCACCACAAACTGATTTTTGATTTGCTGCTTCAACTTTCATCACGTTGATTATGTTTACCCATGACCTATAAATAACTAAATACCATGATGACGATTCGTGAAATTGCAAAATCAATAATAATATTGATAAAATCAAAGATAAAATGGTATACTTTTGTTGAGTTTTTTCTATTCCATTAGACTAACTGAGTTATTGTATAATTAGAAAATGGATTGTATTAGTTTAACTTTTTCACTGAACTCGATCTCTTAATGACGCATATCAGCTGAATGTCAATAGGTACGATTTAATATCTCACGACTTCCGCCTTTTGTCTATAACAATAAATTAAAAGCTTCAACATTATAATTAGTTTTTTCAGGAAGTTTAAATCAATTCATAGTGAAGTAATTTAAAAAACTCATCTGTGAATCTACTCCGCTTCTACGAACATGTACTTGTTTAAATAGAACCACTGCAGCAGGATACTGGTGAAATCCATAATACGAATACTTACCATCTTTGATATCACCTCCTTTAAAAACTTGTAATAAAGTGTGATTTATATTTTGTTTTTCAAACTAAAAAGTATTTTAATATTGATTTGCTAGATCAATATATCCAATCTATTAAAATACTTTTACGTGAAAGCAGCCCACAAAGTATTATTTTGTAATATATACTTATACAAATAAAATTATATCTATCTACTCCTTTCCCCCTTCGTCTCTCTCCTTTTCTTCTTCCTTCTGATTCTCTCTCTCTCTCTCTCTCTCTCTCTCTCTCTCTCTCTCTTCCTCCCTTCGCGCTCTCTCTCTTATCCCATCTGCGCACTATGTATACAACTGTACACTTATAGAAGACTAGAGAGGCGATCTCGAGGTACATTACACGGAAGAGCGGACTCCCGGTCATTCGAGCAGTAGCAGTCGTATCTCCGATACATGAATGAACTGGGTATTGCTCTATAGCCTCGAGCTGCGTATAAAAAGGGGCAAGTGAGCGCAAAATTTGTCTCTCTCTCTCTCTCTCTCTCTCTCTCTCTCTCTCTCTCTCTCTCTCTCTCTTTTCTCAAAGAGTTATTCATTGACTTTTCTATATAGCACTCTAATTCATTGCAAATATGTTGTCCGTCAAATATGTTTTGAACCACAACCTAGGGAATGAATTTGACATTTACTAAGCGCTATCTGCGGTCTAAATAAGCCTTGCATATCTAAAGTTTCGGGAGATATGTTATCCATTTGCATCATGACAAACAGCTCGAAGTGGACCGGCTAATTCTTTGAGAGGGCAGAAACGAGGAGGCTGGGTGATTTATGCGAGCCCGCCATCTGCGATGTATTGTTTTTTATATGCGACGGGCAATCCCCGAGGATTGCTTATCCGTGGAAAGTGTAGCGTATGCTGAGTTTTTGGATTTATTATTCAGATACTAGATTTTATGAATTTTCATGAAAAATGGACTTAAAGTTTTTGCTGATTCTTCTTTAAACGAAAAATGATTTAAATGGATTCATTTTGAATCTGCGAACAAGGTATCTTATCATTTTTTTCTGCTTTATTAATACATAATTTCAAACTCGTTTTGAAAGCTTCTAGAACTTTTTCAAAATTTAATATTTGAAGACTAAGTATTTTTAGAACATAGAATATAAATAGTCTTTCAGGAAACACTAAATTAGAACTGTTTAATAATGACAGACAAAATAAAAAAGAATTTTGAAAAGATTTATTTTTAGGACAAAATTACTCTTTTTGTTAATTAACAGGTTAACTAAATTGCAATTTACAGCAGCAGACTTTTTAAAAAAATGCAGTTATAATAATTTCAGATACTAAAGTTTGAAATTAGGTCAACGTATATGTTTTATATTACCAATTTAGAAAATTTATCCGTAGTAATTAAAAAATTGCTAATTTTATTATTGTTGTTTATAATTATTATTAATCACTATCGGGTTTAATTTGTATATTTTAAAACGATCAAAAATGTTTCTCAATTATTTGAAAATATTGTAACAACTTCGTTCTTCTATATTAAAAGAACAACCCTTTGAAAAAAATAGGCTATTAAAAATTAGAAGAAAATTTTCTATGGTAATTCCCTAAAGATTTTTAGAAGTTGTTGATATGCTGTACAACGTAATTAGGTTCAAAATAATTAACTAAAAGTTAGAAATCAATTTTCGAATAGTCAAGCCATCTAAATTTATTACTTGACTCAATTTTATGGCTTTCTAGTAAAATATCGTCAACACACCTTCCCCGATAATAGCCACTGTTAAAAAACTGTCTCTGATACTACCCATTCTCGATTTTTCATTGACAATGAAATATTAAAGAAAAGTTCTACATAGTCGTTTGTCGATATAATAAGGTAAATAATTATGCAAACTAATCAGTGATTCAAATACGAGTGTGGCGTTTTCATAGCGTTTCGCAGTCCTAAAGTCCAACAAAAGTACAACCTGGAGAGGACGGCGTATTGCCGTTGATACGTCATGCTGGTTTTCGAATGTGTCTGAATGTACCTTACTTAGTTAATTAAGCTTAGTTACTTAGCTAATGAAAACTTTTATTATAGGCGTCAGAACATCTTTATTTACTCGATATAATGTACGATTTTTCTTTTCTTGTTTATGTAAGAGACCAGTTAGAAAAGTAAATGTGTATATTGTAAGTATTCTATAAATTTTTTAATAGTTCTTTTTCCATTTTAATGCAAATATCGTGGAAACTTTACATCTTCCGGTCTTGAAAATTATATATCTGTACTAAAACCGTAGTTTATTATACCCCAAGATTACCATCTATGAAATGAGTCCCAAGCGAGGTACTATTTTATGACGCCGATTTGCCGCTGTACACTTAAGAATCAATATATCGAAAGGAAGTATCTTAATCTTTTGTTTAGTAATATATAAAATTCTACAACGCGGTTAAGATTATCTAAATATTAATATACAAAGATAAAAAGCATTTAGTTATTTCTGTTAATCTTGATCTTTTAAATAATAAAATATAAACTCCACAACGAAGCTAAGATTACGAAAAAAATAATCCCCAAATGCAAAAAGCATTTACTTATTTATGTTGGCTCTGGAAAAAGGTAATAGCTCGAGTTACTTTAGCAGGTGGCGCCATCGACAACTCGAAAAAGAACGCTAATAAATAACTTACAGCCACCGCGGTCTTCTTACCCGTAACTACCGATCTTACTTCAGTAACTGCCGGTCCGGCGCGTAATACTTCTCCCTCGAAGCTTTATTTCCACAAATAAACCATTCCCGGAATCGAGCTAGCTCGCGCCGCCGCCGTTATATTTCATAAAAAACGAGTGTCCCAAGAAATCCCCGACGATGTCTCCAACGGGGCGTGCAAGAAAATGGAGATATAGTGGCGGATATCGCGCGCCACCTTTCCATTCATGGCGTTGCTCCGCGCACCGTACGCATAAATCGCCTGCGAGGCGAGCGCGCACCTTTGATAAGGAATTATAATATTCTCCGGATGTTATAGTTGCTCGTCTTGATGCTGAAGCTAAATATTCTCATTGCGAGTGTAGACTTTATTTACGCTTCCGACTTACTCTTCTTATTTAGCGACTTTTTCTTCTCTCTGCGTCGCATAACTTCTTGGGAAGGATTATAATGTGATTATCATTCCTCTAAATCAGGAAAAGTAGGAAATCATTTGTGTCGGAAACTGGGTCGCTCTTAAGTGCTACAGGAGCCGTGTCTTACTCGCGCACTTACGAAGAATATGATTTACGTTCAAGTGGAAAAATCATTCGGCATTAAAGATATCATTGCAAGAGTTTTGTTTCTTGAATTGAGCTAGGGTAAACGAACTCTTTGTACGATAAAATATATATGTCTGACAATTTATAACAATATTTGATGTTAATATCATCATTACAGCAATTAGTAAAATAAATTATAATTTTTATTGTAAAATATAGATTTAGTTAGGTTACAGATTATTTTACTTGGTGAATCCTATATTTAACTATGCTATCTCAAATAGATATTCGTATTAGACACTTTCAACAATCATCCGGCATTGGTCCGGTGATTGAAATTGGGATACATTTAGTTCTGGGAATTGCAGATAGAATTGTACGATTCAGTCCAACCACAGGAACTGCGGTTATTTATAATTATTTTAGGGAATTTCTAAATCAGAATGTTAATTAAGATGAGATTATCTGAGGTTAGCTTTTATAAAAATGTTAACTATTATTTTTAGCTAATTAAAAATAGAAAAGGACTGCTGATAATCAAAAGTGTTTTGATATTTTATAAAAGAGAATATATATAATAACTTTGAAAAATTTCATATTTTTTCAATTACGTTTTTTATTTTTTATTTAAAGAAAACCACGAATAAGAACAGTATTTTTTTAAAATAATATATGCGCAAATGAAACCTTCATGAATGAGAACAACCACTTCGTTATCTTCGTAATTCACTAGTTTGCCGGGACAGAATTCATCCCGTTTCCATGAGATATTCAAGGAATCATCATTTGCGGCCTTCACTGTCACTCTTACGAGGACCAATGGCCTATTTCAAATACTCTAAGAGGACGAAGAATGCATGTGGAATTGATCCTGAAATGTGCTTATTCTCTTTGTCTCTCACGA
>JAPYZB010003581.1:0-10226 GCA_030522745.1 Eupelmus kiefferi | reverse complement strand
TTTAAGATTAGATTATGTTATAGGAAGTTCTAAAATCAAATTAAACGCTATACCTTTGAATACTATCGCAAAATTAAATCTTTATTAATATTTATATTTCCTCTCCTAACATGAAAAATGCAGGCTCGAAACCGTCAGCAATTCCAAGCTTAAACTCGAATAAATCCCAGCATGATGCCTTCGGCAGGTGTCTCAGCGGTCGATTATATGGGCCGCGCGGATTTCTCGAATTATTTCGTTCGCTCCCTCTCGAGGTCCAAATGAATTTTTATGAAGCCTCGAGCTCAGCTGAGCCCATACTCTCACAGCGAGAGTCAGCGAAAGTCGCCGTCACCTTTTTGTTCTCCGATAAAGTAGGAAAAGGTCGAAGTTTGATCGTTAGCGCGAATATTCTTCTCGCGCGCCGTATGCTAATTAATCGAGCACTCGTGTAGATCGAATTCAGGTCAGGCAAGAATTCGAGCGACACCTCCGCGCTCTACTATTCGCGAGGGGGAGGGACGAGGGGAATCTGCCTAATTGAAACTTAATTGAAGATTCGCCCCGACGGCGTAGACGTTCGTCTTTGTTCTCGGCCAATGGGGCGGAGGCAGTTTGCGGAAAAGTTGCGGGAGAGGAAAATCGTCGGGGAGATATCGGTTTTGCGAGATGAGAAAGGAAGCTTCTTCTTCCGCGGTCTTAGCCTCTAATTGAAGCGCGCGATAAGTTAAAGGTTTATTGCTCAATTGTTGCAGGATATTTTAAATATTTCCCGGAGAATTTAATTAAAAGTTTTATTAAACGTTTTGCAAAGTGTTCTAAACTTAGATACTCTGTGTATTTCGATAAAATGTTCCTCTTGAACTAAATATTTTATAATAAAACTGCAGACCGCAAATTTATTATAATTTTATACTTCGCGCTATTTACGAATAATCCGTGACCAGCTAAAAACGGCATTCCCAATATCGGAAAACAAAAAAAAAAGGTTCTTTTTACGCGAGCAGCAGAAATATATTAAAGTGACACGGCAGTCTTAAAATAAAAACATGCCGAAACTCGACAAGTCAAATGAATCGCTTACAGTTTCAGTAGCTCGGAGACGAGTTTGCGCTTCTATTCCTTAATGGCTCCGTTTTTACGGCTCCTTGAGACCGAAAGGAACCGAGGACGATGCATGCTGAATTTCAAAGCGAAATTTCTCAAAGAGAGCTTACGAAATTTCTGCCTCACAGATACAGAGAATACGTGGATTTGCTTGGATGCTATTGTGACTGCTTTTTGGAAATTGAAAAAACTTTCTAGTATACTTTAGTAAAAAGTACTGTTAAATCAATAATCTTCAAAAGAGTTTAATACGGTTTGACACTATGTACAAGACTGAAAAGACTCGATGGTAACCATATACTTACTTACAAGTATCTTTTTTAACGGGTTCTTCGAAGAATATTCTATTAAATATTTAATAGTCAATTCTTATAAAATTTTGATAGATAATTCAACTTTCTGAGTATTTAATACTATGTTGTATTCTACAATTTCAGGGTTATTTTAAGTTAGGATTTAAATTGAAACAAGAATGTACATTTTGTTTAATTTATTGCGATAATAATAGAGAACATTAATCTTTATTTTTTGGAACATACGCTTTCCTTCATTACTCGTACGATTTCCAAGCGTACAGATGGTGCAAATGGGATTCAACGGAACTCATTTGCCTCGCAAATGGTACAGTTTCCGAATAAGATTGGAATTTAAAAATTTTTTCACTTTTATTTAATTAAACCAAGCGGAATCAGTTTGTTAATGATTTCATTTAATTATAATTACTGATTACTATTTTAATTTTGCCAAATTACGACCAATAATTAAACCTATAGCAAAAAAGAATAGAAAAATGCACCTCATTAATTTCAAGAAATACAGCTAAAAAATAGCTCAAAATGAGTTGCAAATCATTAAGTAGAGTGGTAGTATTAAAAATTCAGAAACGATCAAAGTATGGAATTCAATTTTACTGAACTTTATAAAACCACCGTTATTTTAATAAATTAGTAACTGCAATATTTAATTTACCTCCTATCTCGATACCTTTATTATTCCCCACTTAATAGCTCGAAGTGCGATTAAAAAGTTAAAGAACGGAATTCTAGAATTACCGCACCTTCATAACGAAATCATTCATCTCACTTAAAGGACCTGCAGAATTAATCACAAGATCGAGAATACGCTGCTCTCATCAAATTCCCAGCGCACTTCCAGAATCCACTTGTCTCCCTCTGAATTCCACGTTTAACACCGCACCGATATCGTCAAACCGAATGCACATGCACAACATGGACGTGTATAAAGTCGGGGGAATCACAAATGCGAGCGCACGCGGACACTGCGGAATTTTCGGATACGAATTCCAGTCACGCATGCGATGAGTTGTACTACTGGATGGAATCTTGGACGAGCGGACGAAGAGAAAAGAATGCCACTCGCGTGAATTATTTCGCGTGTGTAACAACATTTGCTTTAAAAGTATTTTTGAGGATGACTGATGGAGTTACTGGAAAAAGGGATTTTGTTGAACCTTAAAAGAGAGGGAAAAAACTTTGAGAGAATTTCAATACTGGTCACTAAAGCTGACACAGATTATACAAATTCTAAAAAAGTAGAAAAATGTATGGTATGGTATGTATGGTATTTTTTATGAAGTTTGCAATATTGTTTTATAAAATTTTCTACAATGTATAATAATTTTTTTGTATTTTTGCAGTCTGTGACAGCTTAACGATCATCGTCATTTCTGATCCATCTCTGATTTTAAGCAACTTTAGAAAAATAGAATAATCAGTGAATTTTTTAAAATTAGAATAACATTTGGATTGTAAACTTGCACTCCATCAACTTAGCAATTTTGATTCACTGTATAATAAAATATAACCTAATTTTAATTTAATGACATTTTTAAAACAATAACTAAATTAAATGTTATTTTAATTTGATGACATTAACAAAATAATTCCTCGATCATTTTATTTTGACAATTAGTAACATTTTATTGGCAATGTTAAGTAGAGTTGTTTTGGTGAACTTTATTCAACGAATATTTATTCATTGTATTTAATCTTTGAATACGTTAAGTTTCATTCCGATAATTTAAAATTATAATATAAGTATATAAATTAACAATGTCATTCGGAATCCCTGCTGGTAGGATTTCATTTCACTACCAATAGAAGAAAAAAAACACACACCCCCACACATGCACTCACTACAGTTACAAATATTCCCAGCCCCCATTGACTCCTCAATCTTGATTTAGCTTTGATTTCAATGCCGCTCGAAGCGAATGATGAACTTTCCTTGAAAACGCGCACACCACATACGAATCTACAAAGGCATGGCCCGACCCTTAAAAAACCTTCAATGTACATAATAGGGGCGGCGGAAGTCGATCGATTGATCCGAGGACGTAAGAGATAAGCGCTTGATAAGCCCTTCGTCATTTACGACAGATTACCGCGCTGACGTGAATTTCTGTTAGGCCCGCTCTCGCGCAGTTAAAGAAGTGAAAGTTGCGCGCCGACTAGCGGGAAAGCTTTCGTGACGTGGGTTTCGGCCCCACCTGATCTGCCTCGGCTTTTCTGTTAAAAAAGAGCGATGCGGGCGACGAGGTCGAGCTCGAGGCGTTTTTACAATGGATACACAGGCATTCTTGTGTATTTGCCTCGATTTGATGGTGTACGTGAAACATGCTTGTGAAAATTTTTTTATTTATGGTCGGTACCTATAAATTATTCATGAAAGATGATGTACTTTATCATTCACTCGATGTTGATTTAGGATTTTTACGTAAGGAATGGAGAGTCGAAAGTTAGTGCATAAATTGGGTTCTATTGAACAAATTTATAAATGGTTCTTGAACTACTACTTTAGAATACATGATTTGTACATAAAAAATGCATAAAAAAGATTCGTTAACGGGTAGTTTTCATCATGAATTTTAAAACTTTTTCTCCTCTTGAAATTTTGAAATAAAAAACTTTTTGAGTGATAGATTTATGTATGGAGCGATCCAAATGGTATCAGAAAATTTGGAAAATAAAACTCGAAATGTTTTATACTCTGGCATTTTGATGAAAATAGATCATTATTCTTTTATTAGTTTTTTAAAATTCTAGGTTTAAGTTTCCATTCGGAATGTATAACATTCATCTGAAAATTTTTGTTTTGTTTAGTTGTTTATTATTTGCTCCTTGAACTGCTAAAACATTTTCGTATATAAATAGGTTAGCAATTTTTATTTATTTTATATTAAAATTTTTAGTACATACAGATATTTCTTTACTATTTGCAGTACCAGTTTATATTTTTATAACATAATCTAAATAAAAAAATTAAATATTCGCGCGTCTTTTTGTGTTTTTATGAAAAATCCTTACATATTAAGTTAGAAGAAGCTAAATAACGATGAATAGGCAGTAATTTTTTTCTTCTACGCAAGAAAAAATTTTTTTATTAATAATGATAACATATCTGAACAATCATCCCTAACTGAATACAGGTACTGCGCCTTAAAATTATTCCTAAAATCAATTTTTTGTACTTGCTCCTAATACTGACATCACATTTCGCATGCAAGCAAAAGATTAACACGCTTACTCTGCCCTTCTAAAAAAAGCTCGCGCGTGTACACTTTATCGAAGCTGAAATTATGTCGTAACTCGAAAATAAAGAAAGTAACGCGATATCTTGAAAAACTTACCGCGGCAAACTCTCCCCATTCCTCCCCATACATTTTCTCACTGAATAGCCATCGCGAGCGCGCGAGCCTCGGAGTATTATTAAAATGTCATTTGAGAAACAAGGTTTCGCCGACACGGGAAGTGTATTTTACGCTTTTTCCCAGAAAAAAAGTAACTGAACGACGAGAGGAAAGGAAAGGGAGGAGGGAGAATTTGTGTACACACGGTGCTCTGATTAGTAGCACGCAAGAGCGGCGAGTCCGCGCTTACTGATATTGTGAAACGTTGGAAAAATCGTTCGAATTTTTAGCGTGGATCGGTCATTAGTAATTCCATATTATGATTGCGAGATCGGTGTTTTTGATCTCATACAGAATGGAACGTGAAACGATCGTGAAAAAAATTATGACGTCAAAGAAATCAAATAGAGTACATTTGATCACATGCGATCTTCAAACTGGTAAACACTTTGTTAATATTAGTTCAATATTCGATGAAATACAAACAATACTGTTATAGTACCCATGTAATAAAACAAATACACTTTGTCAAGTAGTAAAAAAAATAAACATAAAAGTGTACACACAGAAAGTTATAGTAACAAAAATCAATAAACATAATTATGAATGCACCACGCAAAGACACATTCGAAGTCGTAAACAAGCGGTACTAGCCCTCGAACTTTTCCCTCTCGCAAAACGCAACTTCACGATCTATATTCCTGCCAACAACAATAACTTGCGCAAACCACATCGTGTTTTCCCCTTAACAATCAGTCCTACGCTGATCCCCCGGGCTTGGAAACGCTTGGAAAAACGCGGTCTGGTGCCAAACGGAAACGTCGTCGTCATTCGGCCGTCCATAAATTTCGCCTTCGCGCTCGGGAAATAAGCCGTTCGCTGCGGGACGCGTCAGATTGATCGCGCCTCGCTTTCTATATAATACAAAGCGAGAGAAGACCAAAAGAAGAAGTAGCGGCACGGGCTTCCTCTTCGTCTTATTCGTCGTTTTGCGCGCGTTTCGCGCCATTAGCACGACGATTGATCGGAGCATTTCTTTCAGGAGCCGAGGCTTCCTTTCTTCTTTATACTGGGTCGAGTTATACGCGGGTGTACTTGAGTTTGAGTAAATGTATATGCACGTGTAATTTTACATGTATGCGTGCGTGAGTGTGTGTGTGTGTGTGTGCGTGTGCGTGTGTGTGTGTGTGTATGTGTGTATGTTGAGGGTTGCTACAGCAAGTAGCCAATCTTTTTTATTTTTTTTGAGTTCTTGTTAAAAGATTGAGTGGAGGCTTTCAAGGGCAGTCTTTTTTTGTGGGCCATGAGTGATTGGAGGTGCGGTAAGATGGTGAGTGCCGATTAATTGTGAATAGTATGAAAGAAGGTTACAGATGAATGCAGGATAAATTTTTTAACGATAAACGTGACTTACATTTCATTTATTAAAAAAAATTATTATATCAAGTATGAAACATTGAAAAATTTTAATTTATTCAATATTTAAAAGTGGCAATGACAAACCTTGGTAGGTTTGTCCTTTTTGAAAACGAAAACCATCGTTAATTTCTATTCTCTTTTATTTATGGTTTGTGGCACCAGAGTTCTGTAAGGCCATGAACAAATCGGATGCATGCGTACATCGTACGTAAGCGAGTGTTTTGACGGAAAATCTATATATAGTTGGTCGGAGGACGTTACCACCCCAACCAACTGGACCTACAGCTTATAGTGGAATCCGAACCACTAGAGTCACGTTGTTAATTTTTAGCATATAAACTTTTTATGAAAAAAAGTCAGAGGTGCCCACCCAGGGGTTCGAACCCAGGCCCTTCGGGACGAAAGGCCGAGACTCTACCCTCTGAGCCATAGTGGCTCTCGCCATCGTTAATTTGTTAATCTAACTGATTGTGAATATGCGCAGAAGAGAGTCTCATTATTTATTCTTGATAGCTTTTTTATTCGGTCAGATGTATATTTAAGATAGTTGTTTCCCAATCTATATTTTGTGTTTAAAAAATATTTTTTGATTCGAGAAAATTCCCCTTTTTTTGCATAAACATATTATTACAATTATTAAACACACACACCAAATTTTAGATCAATTCAACATCTACATTTTGAGATATACTTTTTCTTCATGTATCTATATATGTGTAAAATTTATAAAATCTGAATTTATCTCAGAAACGAAGCCATAAATCTTCTAGAAATTTAGTACAAGTGTTGATTTATAACAAAACTACATTTATGCAAAATTTAAGAAATTTCTCGAATCAGTAAATATTTCTAAAAGTATAAACTGTAGATTGGGAAATAAGTACCTTAATCATGGCATTAGATTCCTCGTGCAAAAATCTTCGATTATATACTTTGTGAAGAATTGTTGTTTTATAAGCTGTACTAAATTATATTTCACAACTTTTATACTTAGATTACATGCTAGAATTAAGTTTTTTCAATAACTTGGTCAATAACCACAATTCAAGAAGCATTTCTATACAATTTTATGGATATGGTACAAATTTAAAAAAATTCGCTGTAGATACCTTACTTACACCAAAAATTGGTACTAAAACCTAATCTATTGTCAACGTACGTGAAAAAATGTTGATTATGAAAGTTTGGGATAAAGTTTATCGTTTAAAAAAAGTTTTAAAAACTAAATAAGAATGATGAAAAATTTGAGTACATTTTGTCACAAAATTAAACTGTGAAATAATTCGCTTACCAACTATAAATAAGTCGTATAAGTAAGAGCTAAAATTTATTATTTATTTGAAAAATTGAATAAACATATTGAAAATGGGTGTAAATGTATTTAATTTAATCTCCACAATCAACTTATGAATATTCGAAGCCGTAGTAGCTGCTCTGTAGAGATTTAGCTGCTCCAATGGATGGAATTGCTATTCCAAGACGAATTTCCCTTTATACTGTGAATCTTCTTTACGTGAAAAATGTGGAAGCCCGGCAAATTTAAATTATTTAATTTATTTAATAATTTAAAATTCATTTTTATACATTTAAAATTAATTATATGAAAAATTAATTTAAAAAAAATAAATAAAATTATTTTAATTTTTTAGCACTTTACATGTATACGTAGAAGGGACACATTTTATGAAGAGAAACTTATTTTAGACTAACAATTTTATTATCTATTGCATCAGTTGAATTAATGAATTGGTTATGGAATTTAAATATATTTACATTAAATTTCAATAAATTTATTATTTTTTTCATATACTTTATAAATTTTAATATACTTATCCTGATATCCATGTAACTACCTAGCTCTCTTGTTTAGAAAAATATTTATATTTCATTCGAGAAAGTTTACTATGTCTGTTAAATTAGAATTAGACAATTACATCTTTTTAAATAAAAAAATTAAAATTGAAGAAACTAGCTAAAAATTTTAATATATACGCGCCTTACAAGATTTATATTTCATTACACACGGCTCCCTTAAAAAAGCACGAATCACCTTCGTCCTTCGAAAGGCAGTTCATAAACAAACAAAGGATACCCTGCTTTTCAAAACGACCCAATAAAGAAAGGGCGTACAAACCCGCCGAAACAGCAATTAACGTTTTACGATCGCCGAATTCCGTGCCCTTTTACGAGTCTCGCGTCTTTTACGAGAGGTGAAAGAAAACGCGCGGCACGCGGATGGAAAGTCTGACAAGCCGGCGACTTCTCAACACAAAATTGAGCCCGAACAGGGATGGAGTTTAAATGTACGAAGGGTGGAAAGTCTGGTATTTTGAGAGAACTTTATAAAATTGCTTTTCACTGAAGAATTTTTATAATTTCATAGTGTGCAGTATTGACTGGTACAGAAGAATTAAATATTGAGAATATAATAATTAATAGTAATAATATAATGGTTCTGGTACCTAAATATATCAATATTCAGTCAAAATATCAACATTTATAATAACGAGAATTAAATAAATTTGATACACTAAAAGAATTGTAATTTTTTTATTACTATAAAATATTATTGGCGAATCCAAAGTTTACTATTTAGAATGAATAAAATTCTGCGAAGTCGAACTGTACAAAAATTTTTAGTCAACTACAATTTTATAGAGGACTGGCAAAACATCTGATCCACAACCACTTCTCAACCCCAGATTACTCCTACAGACAAGAATATCTCTTTTTTTCATCCAAGAGATCTAACGAGTAAAAAGAATTTGTAATTAGAGTTTTATATTTACTTCGTTATTTCCATAGTACCAGTCTAGAGAGTAACAGTATTTTTTTATGAATTATTGTATATAACGAATTACTCATCTTTAACCGACGGAATGCATCTTTAATTAAAAACATGCAATTTTTAAAAATAGTTTTGATCGAGTCTGGTTTCAAGTAACGAAGTTCAGACGATAAAATGTTTTTTTTTAATTGGCGCAGAACAACTTCACGGGATTCTGTGGGTATTGATCGATTTCTAATTGTTTCGACGGTGAATTAAAACTGGATTTCAAAAGAGCGATGCTGGTGTGAAGAGTGTGGTGAATAGACTATAAGTCAAGTCATTGCCGTAGTTTAATTGCTACGAGCTGGCATTTTATTGGTTTTCTCAAATCGAGTTTCCGGGCGCGCAAGTTGATCTAGTTAATACTACTTTATACGATCATGGTACAATTGAAAACTTCAAATTCCGATACGAAGCTATTGCTATTTCACTTTGACTATTGTCCTTGTGAAATATTTATTTCAGTGAGATTAAGTGATCCATCTTTGACCTGCAAATGTAGAGCTGCTAACTATTTCTAGACAGATGCTGTGATTGAATTTGTGTCGTGATGTATTTGTGCTTAATTGAGAAGGTTCTCAAATATTTTTCAAATATTCATGGTTATTTGAAACAGTTAATATTAATTTCTATTGAGTATAAAATATACGGCAGATAAGATACCATTATCAATTTAGATCAATCAATTTATCTAATTCATTTACATTACGATAATAAGCTACTTAAAATTAAATTTATTTTCAAACAAATGTATTTAACTTTAAATAAGTTATTTCAATTTTATAATAAAAAAATTCGTGATGTTTCATGGAGTAATTGGTTTGTGATATGTTTATATGTGCAAAGGTTTTTCAAAATACTATTCCAAACAATTTGATTTATTGCCGTAAAACAAGGTTCTGTAAGTGCACAACTTATAAACAATAAAATAGCGGTAATAAAATACACCTCAAAACTCAACTCCAAATCTATATTTCGTAACTTCTATCCCTCCAAAAATATCATTTAAACTTTACAAACTAAACTTCGCCAACAATGGCTGAGAAAATTCGAGCACTCGTCTTGTGGAAACAAAGACGTGTCGGTCCAAAAACAAAGAACCTAGTCACGGAGTAAGCACGGGGCATTTTCAAATCTGTTCGTGTGCTATTTCCCGTGTGGATTTCCTCAAGGACGAATCCGTAAAACCCAGCTTGACGAAAGATAGAACGAGGAAGTAGCTATATGTATGCGTCCGCCGCT